>RJWH01001820.1:0-64527 GCA_004363575.1 Solenodon paradoxus
AGAGGGAGAGAGGGAGAGAGGGAGAGAGGGAGAGAGGGAGAGAGGGAGAGAGGAAGAGGAACCTCTCTATTTCTTTTGCGAGTAGAGTGATCATAAGGAGTGTATTTGATAGTGTGGTTAATCTAGGTTCAGGTCCTTCTCCAGCCACTTAACAGCCACATCAGACCGGGAAGTTTACTTGAAATAACTAAGTCACAGTTATCACATCTATACAAGGGAGATAAAGACACAGTTATTCCAGGGAATTGTGATGATTATATGAGATACTATATGGAAAGCATCTAACCTAAATCTTGGTACAGTTTTCAGTGTTTGTAGTGCTGGAGGTAGCAGGGTTAGTAGTAGAGAATCATTAAGTCATACACAGTAAGCATAGGATGTTGGCAAGGCAGCATTTATAATTACTATTTAAAGATAAGAAAACTGATGCTCACTGTGGATTTGGGGTTCAGTTGTGAAGCCAGTAGGTGAACCCAGTAGTGCTGGTTGGCTCAAGAGCCCACACTCCTGGTCGATGATCTTTGACCTCCCAGTAGAAAGGGCTTGTTGATGTCTGATGTGGAACTCAGACCCAGAACACACCTCAGGACACAGCTTAGACTGACCTGGGTGTGAGTTGGATCAGACGTGGGGTAAGGAGGGATCGGTTTCCATGAAGTAGCCTCCTTTCCCCGTGGGTCTTGGAATGGACTCAGCCGCTCATGTTAAGTGGCATGCTGACACCACTTGGCATAGGCAGATAGCTTTATTAGATGAAGGGTCAAATGCAATAAAATGCTTGGAGGCTTTTAAAAAAAACATTAGAAACATTGACCATGACATTATTGACAATCTGGTTAATAAGCCGCCTGGACTAGAGTAATACTGCTGGGTCAGCAGCTTTCACTCCAGCTTCGCCTTCCCCTCCTCCCTCTCCTGTGCTCCCAAAGTATTTGGTTTGTGCCAGCTGTTATCACTCTGCTTGAACTTGGAGTAATCTCTTCCAGGTTGAGGGATTCTATAAGGACAGGAAGTAGTTCTTTTCCATCTCTGTAGCTCCAATAATAAGCACCTCTACTGGCAATTAATAATAATAATAAATGATTATAGTAACTCTTTTAAAAACTTACTTCTTAACCATGTCTCCACAAATATTTTATTTCCTTCCATTCTTACCTTATTACCCTATTGTCTTCTTCCTCTCCATTATTATCCAAAGGATTCATTCATACTCTCCCTAACAAAATATTCTAAGGATTTATAAAATGAGTATCTCTAGTCATAGGATCTGTCTGAATCATTCAGGGTTATGGGATGTTTCCCCATCCCTACTCCCTGGAAATCAGAGGGCATATGTATTAGCCAAGGCATTCTCCTACTGGAAGATTTGGGCTTAATATTCAGCCATGAAGATCACTTTTTAGCTGTAATTTTAAGTTCAAAGGCAGTGCTAAATTGGCAATCATTTAATTAGGCCTGGTGGTGAACATACCTGTATTTCTCTGGGTCTCCATGATCTTCCAGGTATAATGGAGATAAAAATAGTGCCAACAACCCCAGTTTGTCATGAGGATTGAAGGCATTGATAGTATTCCTGAAGAGATCCACACGAGATCCTTTGAAAGCAAAAGCAGCCATATGAGCTTTCTCAGTCTTCTCAAGTTCACAGTGCTGCTTCCTAGGGATTAATTCATCAAATGAACATGTACTGAGTGTCTAAGGGGAAAAGCATTTAGGCACTGAAAGTGAGAGGGATGACAGAGAACACTGCCCTGCCCTCCACCTACTTGCTGTCAAGGGATCAAAATAAAAAGTTAAAATCTAAAAGAAAGGGCAGAGTGATCACTGCTTTGGAAATGAACATGATGGGTCATCTTAAAACGATCCATATAAAACAACTCTAGATTGTGTTGTTTATAAACTTTCACTTCCCGTCCCTTTGGTGGCAGACTTGGCTGTGTGACTTATTTATAAAAGGAAATGTGAAAGGGACCAAATGTACCACTTTCAAGTAGAAACTTTAAGTGCCAGTATGTGATTCTCACCATGTTCTCTTTTTCCTTTGACCCTGAACTAGCAGTGGGACTGAGCTGTAACTAACCTGCAGTGACCGGATAGATAAGCGAGGAAAGACTTTCGGTATAGTATGCAGTACAGCACTATACACTGGACAGTAACCCACTGAAATAGGTCATTTGTTGCTAGAGTATAACCTAGCCTATCCCAACAGAGAATAAAAGACATAAGAATTCCAAAATGGAAGAAACTACTGAAGCAGTGTCTGGGAGGCAGATGAGAGTCAAGTGTCTTCTGGAATAAAGTTTTACAGTATATTCTGGAAACATAGTGGGTAACCAAATTGCGTATGGCCAAAAACATATACTCAAGTGTTGACCTTATTCCATCTGCAGTGAGAAGCCAGACAATTATCTGAGTAGAGTGATAGGATCAGAATCCTTCCCCTGACCAGGGAAATTCCTAGCTGGGGAACTTGCAATTGATCCTTTAGCCAAAAGGGCTGCTTACTATGGAGTGTGTAAACGTTATTGGCTTTGAAATCATTGCCAGGGTAGCTCATAATATGAAGCCACAGCAGCAGATTCCAGTTTAAAACCTCAGCCCAAAGATATTTATGTGCATGCCCACAGTAGTCTAATTATTCTACATCAAGTACTATGTATCAAAATACCCTTCAAGATTATAACAGGTTTAATTAAATGCTCAGTGAAATCCACTTAAGATGAACTAATTAAGTAGAACCTGATTTTCCTCCCTACTGCTCTTGATAGACATGAGGGCATCCCAGAAAGGGCAGCATATGAAGGGATATTGAAGAAGGTTGGGGTCAGAAGTCCGTGCCTTGGGATTGGCAGCAAGACTAAGGCTTCCCAAAGGTTAAGAACGTGATGCTGAGAAAGTCTGGAAACAAATCCAATAGCAATAAGCCTCTTGCACCTAGAGGGACCTTATTCCAAATCCTCTCCCACTCACCCCATTCTCCCCAACTCAGGAAAAGGACTCTCCAGTCTTCTGTTACTCAGGCCAATGGCAGTGGAGTCATCTGATTTCTCTTCCTTTCTACATCTGCATTATCAGCCAATCCCATCATCCTCATATTCAAAATACAGACCATTTCTGAATATTCCTCACCAGTCCATCATCCCTGCTTTGGCTCAAACCGCCATATTTCATCTTCATGGCTGACATAGACTTCCACTCAGTATCCTTCACTTCCATTCCCCGCAATCTCTCTCAATCCAGCAGCTAGAGTAATCTTCTAAAATCCAAAGATATCACTCCTCTGTTCAAGACTCTCCAAGGGCTCCCAGTTCATTCGAAATAAAATCCTACAAAAGCATTTCAAGACTCTATATTATTACCTCCACACACACAAAGGAATTCTAAAATGGCAGTTAGGACTCTGAGGGATCAGTTGCTTCACCTTCACTATTTGTCTGAATAAATACTGCTCTGTACTGGCCTACTGCTGACACAAACAAGGAAACAAAGGGCTTTGCTCTCATCTAGTTTCTGGTCATGTCAGCAAAGGAGACAGACACATGAGCTCAGATCTTAGAGTGCAGAGAGACCAATAGCAAGGTAGAGATAAGCACGAAGTTTCAATGGCATGACAAGAAACGCCTGGTGTAGTCTATTAAAATCGGTTTTGAAGGCCATCAGCTTTATTTCAAGTTGATCCTTTCAGTGTAATATTCAGTATGTACTAGATTTAAAAACTAATAGATTTGTTCATTTTGTAGTTAATCCATGAAGAAGGTATAATGGCTGTCAGATCTTTCAAAATCCTTCTAAGATGTAGGGTGAGCCCATTGCATTTGAAATCAAATAATACTAACACATCTGCATAATACCAGTGCTAAGATTACAAACAGGCACTTTTTAACAAAATTGATGGGAAAAGTGAATACCCATAGGCAAAAGAATAAAATTGGACCCTTATCTTATACCACACACAAAAATCAACTTAAAGTATATTAAAGATTTAAACATAAACCCTGAAACTATGAAACTCCTACAAGAAAAAATAGGGGGAAAATTCCCTAACAATAACCTTAGCACTGATTTTTTTTAATACAACGCCAGAAACTCACACCAAAAAATCATGTCTGTGGTGTACCCTGGTAACTCAGGCACTAAATCAGAAGCTGAGGCGCAGACCATGTAAAGTCCAGGGAACCCCCGGGTTCATGACCTGAGGCTGTGGAGAACAATCAGAATAAACAAATAAAAATTCTCCTTCTTCTCTTCATTCCTGTCTGCCTGTTTCCTTTTTAAAGGGAAAAAAATCTATAGAGCAAAAAAACCAACAACAAAATTAAAACACAACCTAGGAATTGGGAGAAAATATCTTCAACTCATCCATCTGATATGGGGTTAATATCCAAGGAACTCATACTCAGAACTACTAAGGTGCTTTACCCAATTTTCAATTGTGCTGTTTTGTTTTTGTTTGTTTGTTTTAGGCTAAAAAAATAACCCAATTTAAAAGTAGATAAAGGACTTTAACAGGCATTTTTTTCCAAAGAGGACATACAAATGATCAACAGGTCATTTCATGTCAAAAAGGTCCTCAACATCACCGATCACAGAAAAATGTAAATCAAAACCACAATAAGATATTATGTCACACCTGTTAGCTTATTATCAAAAAAGTAAAGATAACAAATATTGGCAAGAATATGGAAAAAAGGAAACGCTTTTATAGTGTTGGTGGG
This sequence comes from Solenodon paradoxus, assembly GCA_004363575.1. Lineage (NCBI taxonomy): Eukaryota > Metazoa > Chordata > Mammalia > Eulipotyphla > Solenodontidae > Solenodon > Solenodon paradoxus. The sequence goes on from RJWH01001820.1 coordinate 4,716, forward strand.
AACACAATTTGGAATAGCTACTAAGAAAAACACTATGGAGACTCCCCAAAAAATTAAAAATAGAACTACCATCTTATCTAGCAATTTCTAGTTTATACCCAAAGGAAATGAAATCAGTATCTCCAAGAAATAGCTATGCTGTCATGTTTATCTCAGCATTAATCGCATTGGCCAAGATATGGAAATAACCTGTGTTGATCAACAGATGAATGGATAAAAAAGACGAGGTATGCAGTCATATGTCTTTTAGTGACATCCCATTGATGATGGTGGTTGCAGTAGGATGTACAATCTAAGTACTATCTAAACATATCATCTAATTTGTGTGATTAAACTTTCTAACTTCATATTCGCCTATGGGTTCATTTCTCAGAGCGTTTCTCCATCATTAAGAGCTGTAAGACAATGCCTGTGTCTCCATCATTAAGAGCTGTAAGACACACGCACATACACACACGCACATGCACACATACACACAACGGAATATTATTCAGCCTAAAAGGAAGATGTGCTACCATTTGTAGTTACATGAATGAACCTGGGAGACGTTATGCTATGTAAAATAAGCCATATAGAGAAAGAACAAAACTGCCTGATCTCACTTTTATGTGAAATCTAAAAAATTCAAAGTACTGAATGAAAGTTACCAGCGGTAAGGAGTGGGAGAAATGGGTAATGTTCTTTAAAGGGTATGAAGTTGCATTTCTATTGGATGAATAAGTCTATAGAGATCTAATGTAAAGCATAATAACTGTAGTTAATAATGTTGTATTAAATGCTGAAAATTTGCTAAGAGATTAGATTTCAGGTACTCACATCACAGAAGAAGGGGTAGCAGGGAGAGAACTAAGACAAAGATGCTACTTTGACCATAGTAATCCAGTCACTATATACACACTCTATACATACAAAGTCATGCTGCAGCTTACATTTTTATTTTTAAAATAAAAAATAATTAAAATATTAAACAAAATAAAAACAAATACAGCAAGAGCAAGGTGGTCTGGCTCAATCAGCAGGATTAAGTTTCCTGATACAAGTCTAAATACCAGCCTTGTGAGGTGTCCGGCTCGGGAGCTGGGTAGGCTGTGTCAACCAGCTCCACAGGGTAGATGTTCCCTGGGCTGCACGAGAGGGAGATGTGACCACCAAGGCAAAATCCTGCTGAGCCAGTTATCCCAGGGACACTTACAAGACGACACCGATCCACTGTGACTGGTACAAAGGGTTAGTCTTGTTACTGATCACATGGCAGACAGTCACTGAATAGGTCAGAGCTGACAGAGAGGGGTTCCCTTCCCAGATCCCAGTTCTTCCCCATAGGAGTTAGGGTAGTCCTGACCCGCATTAGCATCTCTTTATTCAGGGAAATGAGGAAATATAAGAATCCACACTCGCCCACCACTGCGCCCCCGAATGACAAGCACCTGTGGATGCTGGAATGGAGATCAAACATGAGATGAACTTGACACTCTGCTCCTCCGGGGCATGTATGCTGCCATGGCAGCCCTTGGAAAGTCAGACATGATAAAAGTGGTTCTGTCATCACACTGTGTTCTGTGGTTTGGTTCTGAGCTTCTGCATAGTTTGTCATTAATTATACATCTATAATGTTTATTAGAGATACAGAAATAATCACACAGCAAAGGGAGGAGAGATTAATTTTTAAGTTTCTGATTCAGCAAACCTGTCTTGAGCACCGACTACGTGTCCGTTGCCTCACTTTTAAATGTGAAATCTGGAATCAGAAAACATTTCAACCAAGCCAGGATACTTTGGAATGAAAGAGGGAACTATTAATAATGACATCGGTATAACTGACTTAGACCAGTGCTGTCCTGGGTGAGTCAGATGTCGTTCTCTAGGTGTGGTTAAGTCTCCCTAACCCTAAGTGATCAGGGCATTGTCTCATCTTATCCAAACAGATGCTGAGGCCCAGGGGATTGGAGACATCCAGGGTGGTATATCTGAATCTACGTCTTCTAAATGAAAGCTTATGCAGGCTCCATCTTACACAACAGAAATAACCACATTACAATGCAAAGATGACAGAGTTCAATGAAAGATAACAGATGGGAAAAGCAGAAAACAATGATGAAGGAAGTGCCTTTTTTTATCTACTCCTGAGAGGTGGAGTGGGGATTCAGATTCAAGGAGGTAGAGGCTGCACTTTGTAAGAGAAGAAGAATAAGAAAAGGAAGAGCAACTTCTAGATGCTGGGCTTGTGTAAGGACCTACTAGGTGAGATTGTTTCCACCACTCAGGATGGCCAAAGGAGGGGAGCCAAATCTTACTAACCTAGATCACTTTTGACTTTTCCTCCATTCTCAGAGACCTGCATTAGGTCTGGATAGGCTCCATAATTTGCCAGGTCCCATGCGAAAGTACTTTTTATTCAAAAAATATTGAATTTCAAAATGGTGACAGCAGAGCATTAAACCAAGCATGGGACCCTTGTAAGCGGGGGCCTGTGCAGTTGAAGAAATAGTGTGCCCCTGAAGCTTGTTCTGAAACTTAGAGGGCTTGTTCTGCCCTTGTTTCCAGTGAGTATTAACTGCGTAGAAACATACCCAAACACCCTGGGTGGTCCAGGCAGCAGAGTGGGTAGCAATGAACAGTTGTCGTCTGCCTCAGGGAAGTTGGGGATTCCAGAGATAGCCCCAATTGCCAATTAGAAAATATCTCTTCTCAGGGCCAATTCTTCATGTTATAGGATGGTACCTCCTCATACTCATACCTCCGAGAAAGAGAAATTAGGATTTTATGGAGTTCATTGGCAGGTCATGGCATTCACAGCCTTCCGTGAGTCAAATCCTGTCCACCTGACCTGGCTTGTCTCCTGCCACTGCCTGTGATGGGTCTCACGCTCCAGGCAAATATTTATCTACATTGTTCTCCATGCTTCTTGTCCTGTTACATCCTCTTCTGGAAGTCTTCACCTCCATTGGTAGGGTAAATTTTGTTTCTCTCTCAAGGACTGAATCAAATATTTTCACCCAGTCTTTCCTAAACTCAGTCAAAGCTATAACTTTTGTTGATGGCCTGATTTAAACATTTCCATCTGTTTTCTGAGCTCTTTGCTGAAGTGAACACTCTCTCTTCTGAATTGCCTCAGCAATTTCTCTAGAATCCTCTTTCTTTATAATAGATTCTATCGGTTGGAATTTTCTGTTACAAGTGACTGATAACTCCAACTCCCACTATTGTCAGCATTAAATAGAACTCTACTGGTTCTTTGCTTGGCTTAGGGTAATTTCTTTTCTCCTTCCCCTTGGTTGGCTTCAAACTCAACCTGCTTTCCTCATGGTAGCCAGTTGGTTGCAGAAGATTCAAGCTTCATATCCCTACTTCCAACACCAGTGAAAGCTAAGTTCTCTTTAAGTATCCTTCCCAAGACCTGGAGCTCACATTTTCTCTCTAACCAGAATTGGCTCAGATGCCCACCCTGAATCAATTCTGAAATGAGTTCTCTGTCCCTGTAGTCAGGGGTGGAATCCTGTCCAAAAATGGCCCATAGAGAAGAACTGAGGCCTGCCCATCAGAAAGGATGGATACTAGTCGATAGTATAGAACCTATCTTCCTGCTATATAAGTTCCTTGGAATAGAAATCACACCTTTTGTTCATTATTCACTCAGTTAATCACGTATCTAAGGAGCCCCTGCTATGTTTCTGACACTTTGGTAAGTCCTTGGGATTTTTTTTAATATTAGACATAGTCTTAGTATTAAAGAACTGAAAAAAATCCATTCAATCAACAACTATTGGTTAAACACTTACTATATAGCCAGTTAATGTGAAATGCATTGTAAATACAATTAACAGACATGGTACATGCTCTCATAAGTCCCCAATGAAAATTATTACAAATAAACAAACAGATAATTAGATGGTGTTATAATCAAGCAGTGCCCCAGGCTACTTTGGGAGATTAGAGAATATTACCTAATCCCATTAGGGGATGGTTAGTTGGAAGGAATCCATAAGGACTTCCTGGAAGAGACACTACCTGCTTTGAATTAAGGGGAACTAGAGGTAACCCCAGAGTATCTTATTCTGTATCTGGCATGGACTAGATTTCAATAGGTAATTGATGAATGAATACATTAATTTAAAAAATGTCTAAGTTTTTTCTTCACAGGAAAATTCATAATCACAGCGATCCACACCCAACATGGTAGATAATTGTTGTTTAAAAAATGTATAAATCACTCATTTTGGGTTTGAAAAGGCAGTATGATCTTTATGTATCCTCAGGTTTTATCTAAGCTAATATTGAAAAGTTTTGGTGTTTCATGTCCTCACTGGAGTTGGTACAAAGCAGCCAAGATAACTTGAATGAAAGGAAAGTCAATCTTGGACAAAAAGTGACATGAGAAATAGACGAGGTAGATAGATTAAATGGGATTAACTGGAAGTTAACTGTATTCCAGGGGCAAGTTCCCCAAAAGCAAAGTGAACTGCCTGTTATTTCCTCAACTGTGAAATCAGGATGAGTTATCTTTTTTACAGGGTTGTAGGAATTAGAAATTAATGAATGTAAAACATTCATCCCTGCCTGTCACTTAATGTTTACTTCCAATTTCATACCTGCTGTTGCTGTTGTTACAGTTCCAGAAATGTAATGCAGTCCCTCTTCCCACCTTGACTTTACCCATGATGTTCTTTCACACAGATCTCCCTTTACCACTGGGCTAATATCCATATATCCGTCAAGTAGCATTGCCACCAGGTAAACTTTTCTAATTATCCCTTCACTGATGCTGATGAAATGCCCTCTCTGAACAATGCTTGGACACAAGCACTGATTACATTGAACTTTTACTGCCTGTGTTCCTGTCTACTTCTTCCACTGGGCTACGACTTCCTCCAGATGAGTATTAAATATAGTTTTAAATCTTTGTCTCCAGTTACTCTCACATAACCTTTGTACTACACATGTGTGTTGAGTGAGTGAATGAATAAACTAGATAAAACTATGCAGTCATACAACATGAGAACCAGATCACTTCATCCAACATGCTTGAACTTCAGGGAAGGAGAGGCAATGACTAGGCCAGGTTCCTAAGACAGGGGTAAGAACTGAACTAAAGACATAGATGCCTCCGTGTCCCAGCTACTCAGTCCAGGACTCTCTTTACATCATGATTCTTGGTTCTGAGCCTCAGAAAGAACTGCCAAGGTTTAGACTGCATTTGACTGAGTCTAGTGCAGCATTTCTTCAACACTGATCCATTGAACACCAGCTCTAGGAGGAAATATTATGTAAACAAATTTTGGAAAAGCGCTCTATCTCATCCTCCTGGAGAGGATGCTCTTCTCAGTGCACTTCAGCTCACTAACAACTTTCAGTAAAGAACTCTGTAATTTTTTTTTAACTCATTGTGACCATAGAATCTCTCATCTTTTTGTTTCTTCTGTTTTTTAATTTGTTTTTGTTTTATTTTATTTTTATTGAATACATACTAAATCCTGTGGAAAAAATATTTTGAGAAATGTTGACCAAACATAGGTGACTCTGGATGATTTTTTTTTTCCTTTGTCACAGAACAACATGTCCTAAGATAACCTTAGGGAACATCTCCTAGTCCTTTCTTTAACAGATGGGGGGCAGCACAAATAGTAGCATATCTAGGTTTTGATTTCTTAAGAAAAAAGTTGTGCTCTATTAATACCACATGGCCCAAAATTATCCCCACACTGCTGAAGGCATGAACAGTGACAGTGCTAAGAGTTATGAGCTTAGTTTCAGAGTTGGGCTGGATTAAAGCTCTGCTGTCTGCTGCCTGATGGTATCTCTGATAGGTACAAGAGAGTTAAATTCATTCCCTTTCCCCCTGCCATGGTGACCTACTGTTCTAGGCCATGGTTTTTTGTGTGTGTTCATTACATTATATTTCCTAGATTGACAGAGTCCCTTTCCATCAATGATTTCTGATTGCTTTTCTCATAGTATGGACTTGTGCACATGAGAGTTCCACAGACCATCCTTGACAGATGAGGTGGGAAACGGATTAAATAAAGAAGGCTAAAAGCCTTGGCTAACTACGGTGTCACATTTAGCCAGAAAATGAAGTGGTCCAGTAATCCTGGAGTCAAATTTAAAACTGCTTTCCAGTACTTTCTTCTTCTTCTTCCTACAAACACCCTCTTCCTCTTCATTTGTTCCCAAACCAGAGCCAGGTGTGTGCTTTCCGCACACCGTGGTTTCTTTGACTACTATGCCCTCTCCTCTTCTCAGTGTGTCAAAACTCTCTCCATATTTCCAGACAGAATTCAAAAAGCTCCTCCTCTGTTAAACTTTACCCAGTCCTGAACTTGGCAACTCAGCTGCCTCCCTCTTGGGACTTAATAAAATCTTGAAACTTCTGTTCACCTCTAAGTCTTATTCTCATAACTAATTTCTTGGGGGCAAGATCTTATTTTATTCTCTTCTGTGTTCTTGCTAAAGCAGTGCCTTGGGATTCAGGCACATTCAAACACAGCCTTTGATGCAGAAAGATGGACTAGAATTCCAAGTATGACTCTGTCATCATCGCTTCTCTGAATCTCAGTTTCTTCAAAGGTAAAATGGAGACAATGATACATAACCTGCATATGAGGCAAGACGAGTGCTTTGCAAAGGGCATTGGAACACACTTGGCTGTTGAGGACTAATAGTGACTCATGTTTAGAGTCATACCCAACCAGCACTCTCAGATGCATACACATACCCTACATAGTACATACTTTACACTGCACCATCTCCAATATTTAACATTCTCTAAATATTTTAGAGAACTATATACTATTCTTGGTTCTAACACCATATCATAAGCCCAATGCACTTCCCTATTTTCTTTCCCTTAAATATCACCTCCACATCCTTTCAGGGTCCTCCCTGGTCACAGGTGTCAGAATTGATGTTATTCCAATACTATTTTGTATTCTATATTAGCATTTTTAATTATGTATAACTAGTCCACAGTTCATGGGTCCCTCCTCTTCCATGGATAATGTCCTTACATCTCCAATGTTTCAGCCATAGTAACCAGCCCACTGTCAACACTAAGTGTAAGGCCAATAAATAAATGCATTTTTTTAAGTTAAAAAAATCTACAACTTTTCTTTAAAATTCCATTTAAAATACTTTTCTCAAAATTATGTTTTATCCACTTTATAGTTAAAAGAAAGTTGTAAATGCTTGTAGACTCTTCAAAATATTATATATATTTGTATTATATCTGTATATATTGTATTACATGTACCTATATATGGTATATAATCTGTACATACAGTATGCACATGACCACATCTATACATATATGCTGCTGCATATGTATACATTAGTTTTATAGATACTCTAGAAATTCTAGAAATTCTTGCAAGTCTCTTCTTGGTAGAACATTAGGTAGACCTTCCACGCTTCCATATCCATATTCAGAAGAAGATGTACCTGACACCTCTCTCTTCGGAAATTTGAGATCCCCAAGTCCACAGATTCACAGAGACAATAAGAAAGCCTCTGGGTTTTGGACTAGCTGCCTCTTAGTTCAAGGTGCCAGTGTAAGTGAAAGAGAACTGATATGTATGGTGTCTCTACAGGTACCATCCACTGTGTGGGGGGAGGAAGCAATTTACTCTGCTCCTCCAGGTGTCAGGCCTGGTCCAGGCATTCCATACATGTGAGCTGGTGTAATCTTCACTGTCATCTGTGGAGCAGTCATTGTTCTGCTTCTCAACAGGAAATAAAAGACTGAAGAGTTCACTGGACAGTTAAGTAGCTGGCTCAGTGTTCGAATCCAGGGCCAACTGTCTTCAAAGTTCATGTCCTTTCCCTCAAATCACTTTACACTTAATACTAGAAATTCCGTTTTTGTGCAACACCGCCTTCTCTGCCAGAACTAGACAGATGAGTCTGTGATACATACACGCTCTCACACCCCTGCTGCCGCCCTTACCTGTGATACATCAAAAGCAAAGGCCCATCCCTGGATCACAGGCGGCCATTTCTCACTTAAAATTGAGAATTACCTTTCATGTTTTTCCCCACCACAGTAAAACTGCTCTATATTTATTTCATTGTTATTATCATTTTCATCATCCTAACGATTATTCAGTATATACCAAGTGTCTGATGAAACATGCAGGAGATGAAAAACCCTTGGGTGGGCTGGCACGCTTTGAATTGTTAGTGTATTATTCATCAGGGTATTAATATTGCATGGACTGTATTTTTATATGCAATTTAAAGAACAGGTAGCTTAAAACGGGAGCAAGACAATATTATCGGATCAATCAGGAGCTTGAGCTTTCACTCAGAGCTTTTAAATGATCATTCCAATCTGCTGGGTGAGAGAATGTGTGGTCAAAATGTGATGCATCTGCACTGGCTATTTTCAGGAAAGGAGAGTGCATTCGGCCTAGAGAGGGTAGGACTGTGAAAGTAAATGCTCCTTTGCATTATGCAAACACAGGGAAATTGGGTCAAGCCTGTGGGCCATCCTCGTAGGAGGCTAACTCAGACATGGGTGCCAGAGGCGGGAGGGTACCTGTTGTGATTACCAGAGGGCTGGAGCTGGGGCATGTCCAAGTCCTCCCTGGTAGAGAGCTCCAAGCACGCATGTGCATGTTCAGGTAAGCCTGCCACCTTCCCCACCATGGAGTGTACGTGAAAGCAAGAATGCATTTGACTTTGACACTTTGAGAGATTAGGAGAGGAAGACCCAGTCATTCCTGCAGCCGTAAGCAGAGAGTTCCCAAACAATAGAGGTTCCTATATCCTGAACAAATCTAGTCTCCTTCCCAGGCACTAGTTTTTCTTAAAGCCCTCAAAATTCTTTGAGGTTAAAGTCAGAGCAGTATCATCCAGCTTTTATAGATTAGGAAAGTGAAGCCAACGCTGTCGAAGACATTTTTTCTTATGATTTTCTGTTCTCTCCATTAGAATCTACTTCAAGGAAGATCTCACTCTCAGACGCCCCCCAGGGTGGACAATGTACTTGACTCTCATACTAAAACGTTTCTCTAGATGATGATGGAAGAAGCAGCTCAGAGTTCGGTCAGGTTCTTGTTAAAGGTCCAGCTAAGGGGTCTTGGGCAATATACCTCCCCTCCTAGTCAAAGCCTTGGTATAAAATGACAAGATTGGATTTTCAAGTTACAACATCAATGCCTCAGAGAACAGATTGGCAATAAGAATCAGTAAATCAGGATGTATGTTAAGATAGCAAGGGAGTTTGCAATATTTAAGAATGATGACAGTCAACAAAACCCTTCCACATGTCAAATCATCCAGAAGAACATGAGAGCCTACTCTCTAGCCTAGAGGACCAATGAGGTTCCTCTTAAAATTAGCTCAAGCACCTGCAATCCTAATCACCACTGAGCTTAGAGTAAGCACAGCATCCTGAGTATCCCAGGACTCCAGAAAGGACCTCCAGAAAACTTAAAATGGATATTCTCTCTTGAGGATATTCCTGCACCTAAAATCATGTTAACTACTTGCTTCAGAAAGATCAATTTAGACATCATATTTCAAAAGAGGAAAGTGTTAAAGGCCATTCAACATAAACTTCCACTGTTTACAAGAGAGACAGGAGAACCAGAAAGAGAATGTGATTGCCAGAGCTCACACAACAAAGGAAGCCTGCAGATTTGTCTGAAAACCAGCACAGATGCAGGGGCAGCAGGAAATGGCTGCCCCTGAGCCCTATAAATGTTCCTGCAGCTGAAAGAGATAAACCTGTAAAGACCCTCTCGTCTAATTACTACCGGCCGTAAAATAATTTATCATCTATCACCGTCTTGGGTGGCAGGAAGGAAGGTTTCATAGGGACCCTACTTCCTGAGACAAAACCACACACTCTATTACAGGCTGTGAGCTGTTCTCTGCAGAGGGCATCCACTTTGACACTGTCCTTATGATCATTCATTCATTCATGTGTTCACACATTTATCCATTTACTTATGAATTGCTGTGTGGTACCTTCTTTGGGCCAGGCTTCATGGGAGGCTGTGAAGAATTGGAGATGAATGTCATAAGGACTCTTATTATCAGCCAAGGAGAACAAATTTCATGTTTGCTGAACAGCTACCCTGTCCGGGGTTTGATGCTATTTTCCTCTTACTTAATATGATGTGGGAATTATTAGACATCTTACAGGTGATATCTAAAGCCTATAAAATCATTTGCTCAGTATAATCCAGCAAGAAGGTCACCAAATTCCAGGTCCCCCGGGGTCGTGATCTCCTGCTTGTCCCACATAATACCAGAGACATGCAAAGACATCTTTACAAGATGGAGAAGCTCGAATAGAAGTTTTTTTGTTTTGTTTTGTTTTTTGTTAACCAAGGAGTGTGGGGTCAGGTAATCAGAAGGGAGCACTTGGTCATTCCTCTCACTCTGCACTCCCAGTTTCAGGAAGTCAGGCACAGCTAGAGAATGCCATGCTAACTGCAAAGGGTCTCTCTGCCATCTGGAAAATTGTCTATTAATTTCTCAGATTGTTCCTAATGTGCTGCAAAGACCATCACCCCATGACCTCACCTCCTATGAAAAGGATAATGAGGAAATAAACAATCAGGGCTACTCTGCCTTCTTCATTCCAGGCCTGGTACTTGCCAAACAGTATCTCTGCACCACACATACACCTTCCATTCCTCTCCCTAATCATAGAGGAGGACACGGCCTCCCTGAGCAGCTCCATGGTCACCAGCTAGTAAGTGACCAAGCCTGGACCCAGCCTGTCCGTCAGACTCCAGCAGGCACCTCCTCCTCTGAATGCTGAGATGCCTCTTCGGCTGCAGCAGCCCTTGTCATTTATTCAGTGCCAACTCTGGGCCAGACACTTTTCTGATACTCACAATAAGCCTGAGAGTAGGCGTTGCTATCTCCCTTTAATAAGACTATAACTAAACATAGACTGGTAAGACCAGTGAGCTGGTACCCTTGGTTCCTTAGTAGGCCATGCCTGTCTCCAAAGATAACCATTCAAAACGAAGTCCTTCCTTTGGACTTTTATCTGCCCTCCTGTTTTAGGGGCTCTACCTGCAAGCCAGACCCAAGCACTGACTCAGTGAGTGCTGTAGCCCACCCCTCTCCTCCGCAGACCTCACTGAGCAAACCCTCTGCTCATGTCAGTGTTGTTTCCACCAGCTTACATGCATATCCAAGCCTAACCTTCCTGGTGGTCTGCTCCTCTAGGTTCAGCAGCCTCTCCTAACTCCCTTTCATCCATATTTGCTGACACCTTGAGTTGCTTTGTTCCTCTCACCCCTCATTCCTACTTTGCCTGCAGTCCAGCCTCTGCTGCCCAGACCTGCCAAAGCTGCTCCCTCAAGGCCACCAGGATGCAGCCTCAACCTCAAAGCCCCTACTGAACTCTGCCTTCCATGGCAAGCCCACGCCCTTCATGTGTTGTGTAACTATTGCAATTTATTCATTCATTCTCAGTGGTTCTTTTTCTATTTTCTCATTATTTCAGGATTTTTTTATGATGAAAGTAATTTATGTGCATTCTAACTAGAGACGAATAAGTGAAAATCTAATATTTATCCCCCACTCCACTCCCTTTTCAACACCTTTCTCCATATCCATAAAAATATACATATGTGCACAAATAGCTTTGTTATTTGTTTTTACCCTCAAATTATAATATATACATTACACTTTTTTTCCTCATTTAGCAGTACCTTGTGACAGTGCCCCAGGTCAAAATATGTTAAAACAAGATATAAAATGAACTCAGATAACATAATTTCACAATTTCTCATAGCACGAATGTACTACTTTTTGTTCACTATTCCTATATTCATGGGCATTCAAATTGTTTCCAGGTTTCTTTTGTTGATGTTTTGTGTTGTTTGCTGTTAAAAAAAAAGTTCTAGATAAACCCTTGTATGCCAATATTTTTTGGCATGTATTTCCAAATTTGCAGTCAAATGGTTTGTGTGGTATTAATTTTAAAAGATATCGTCAGGTAGCTTTTCATAATGGTCACTAAGTTATACTCCAACCAGCAGCCTCTAAAACCTATAGTCCGTCTGTGGAAGAGGGTGCCGCTTGCTAACCTGGCGAGTAAAAAGCATGCCCTTGTGTTAGCTCCATTCCCCTAGCTGCTGGTGCGCCTGAGCATTTCCCTGTGCTTGTGCGCCATTGGGATGCCGTCCTCCATGAATGGTCTGTGTATTAGCTTTGACTGCTTCACAAAAAAGCAACTTCACAGTTGCTTAACTGTCACCTGTCCATTTGTGGAAGCGTTTTGTATGCAGGTCCCTAGAACCTTATTTCAGATGCATCGCAAATAGTTTTCCAGACTATTCTTTCTTTCTTGTGTTTGGGTTTTTAGGCATTTGTGATAACTTGACACATACACATTTTAAATGCATATATATTTAAATATATGTATCTTTTCCTTTGATGCCACTAAATTCCCTGTCTTGTTTTAGGAAAGTTCCCCCGATTTCCAAGGTTACATGAATACTGTTTACTTTCTTCCCTTATATCATTAAAATCTTTAGTACACCTGAACATTATTATTGCATATGCTGGGAGACAGGAGATTCGTGATAATAAAACTTGCCTGGGTTGAACTGTCTGCCTTCCTATAATCTCATGCCCTTTATGCTATACAGCTCAAGTTCAAGGACTTGAAGCCTGACTGGGCTCAGCTTTCGTCTTCTCCCATGCAGACTAAATACCCAGCCTTTGACTGAGTTCCAAAGAATTCCTCTTGGGAAGACTTAGGACATTTAATTTTGACTGTGATGTTTTCTTTCTCCTCTACACTGTAAGTTCCTTAATGGTGTGATTTCCAACTGAGGCTTGTCAAACCCCGATAGCAAAAACTTGTGGAGCTCCATCTCCAATGTCAGTACCCTTACCTGTGAGGTCGAGACACCCTCCCCTGGGCTATCTGGGGAAGAGCACAACTAAAGTGTTTTGTCCCATTTGTCCAAGGATGGACACCTGGGAGTGTGACCCTCAATTAAGCCCTTTGGGGTTTCCTTGGAGCATTTGTTAAAATCCTAATTGCAGGTTCATTTGCAACTCAAGCAGATTTCCATAATTGCTATGTGGATGGGGTCAAGACACCCTGTGCCACCTGTGTCTGAGGGCGGAGGGGTACTGTGGATCATGGGCGTCTTTATAGAAGGGTCTGGGGAAACCTCACAGAGTCCACATTTCATTAGCCCCCAAAGGCCTGATGTGCATCATGGAGCCTTGTTTGGACTTGGCTCTGTTTCATGCACATGCATGCCTGTAGGTGCTAGGAAACAGGATTCTTCTTTCTGATGTTGAAGGAAAAAAGAAAACACACACACATGCACGTGCATGCAAAAGAAAGAATTCAATCTGCTTCATTCTTCTCCCTTTAATTCAGTTCAGTTATGTTTGGGAAACTATAATGACTTTTGAGTTCTAAGTTCTGTTAAGATTGTATCAACTATAAAATGGGAATGGTAACTCACCAACTCAGGTTTAAATTAAATGAATAGTATAAAATGCTTCTGACAGTGTCTGACATCATACAAGTATTCTATAGCTGCTCTATTTTTGTAATTCTTTTTCTTCTGTCATCATCATCATCATCATTATTATTAGTTTCCAGACACTGTGTGAAGTACTGAGGATAAAGAGATGAATGACACATAGTTCCTGACCTCAGAAAATCAAATGCCTAAAGAGAGAGAGATGTTTTAAGTAGGGACAGAAATTTAACGTAGAAAATAGATATGTAATGGGAATTATTGACAGGATTGAGAGAACTGAAGAAGAGGGGCTATTGAAGATAATTGTGCATATGACAAACGGAGGTGGTAGAAAATGGGATTGGAAATAGAGGGTGACAATTTGGAAGCCAAAGTAGGAAGACCCAGAAATGAGGACTGTTCTCAGTCTCTGCACTCCTTCAGTATGAACTGAAAAAGCATCCACTGAGGACAGTTCCTTGGGGTTACGAGCCACAGCATGTGAATCAGTCATGGTCCCTGCCAATGGAGGTCAAACCTTTGTTAACCAGAATGTCTAAAACAGTGGAACAAACTTTGTGATCTTTTTCAGCAATTTGGTTTTCTCAACTCACACTCAGGGCACAGCTAAGATTGGGACCACCATCACAGCAGCCAGCTTCCAACTTCAGAGACCCAACATGTCAGATATAAGCTGTGGCTACTGGGGAGTTTTCTTCTTCGCTACGTTCTATCCCTTTCAAGAGGAACTTAGAATCCCTAGTTCCTCTTGGATAAGCAAAGTGCTTGCAGGGATGGGCCCTGCAAGGTCTGCTCTTCGGGGATTTCTCTCTCTCTGTTGCATTTCACAAAAGGAACTTCAGAAGAATTATTTGTAAAATAAATGAATGGTTAATTTAACTTTCAAAACTTTTTACTGGGTACCAAACATTATTCTAGAATTGGAGCCATTATAGTGAGCAAGTCAGATAAATGCCTGCTCTCATGAAGCTCACACTTTAATAGAAGAACAGACAAGACACAATGCTGTTAGTTAATAGCCACTGAGTCTAAGAGGAAAATAAAATAAGCTAAGGAGGATATCAATGAGATGGGATGACAATAAAAACTGAGGTGAAGGCTAAAGGGTTTGGACAAAGGGCTGTGTAGGTGACCCTCCAGTCCTCCAGGACCAGGGCTTGGCCTGCCCTCAGCTCCATCCCTCTCTTCATGCAGAAAGAGTTCAAGCAAGAAAGTTCTGAAGAGTAAGGTGGAGGGCTCAACATGTTTTTTTCTGTGGCCCATGTGCCCTAATGACCCTTGAGCAGCCAAGTGATGACTGCATCTTCTGTGGGCAAAGGTGTCGAGGGAAGTCGCAGAATTGGCAGGAGAGCTCGCTTATGCCAGCACTGCCCTTTGAGTGCCCGGTGAGCAGAAGGAAAGGCCAGAATCTTTCAGGCCACTCTATGAGGACCATCCTGACGCTCCAAAATGGCAAAGTTAATAAGGAGGGTGACTTCTGCTGACATTGGCATAATGAGTTCCTAGTCATGGGACACTTTCAATTTCATTTCATTTAACCTCACCATGCCCCTGGGAAGTTATTTTCAGATTTATTTGGCAGATGAGAAAACTGAGGCTTAGAAAGTATTCGTATTTACCAGAGGACACACAGATAGAAAGTTGCAGCTTCTCTAGGGTGAGATCTTCATATTACCAAATGGCTAAGTTGTAAATATTTACCCCTTTTCATAATCAACTCATGAATATCAGTTGTGAGCATATTATGCACCAAACACTTGGGACAGATAGAGACCTGGACTCTACCTCCGAGAGGCAGAATGTATGTAATGCTTTATAGGGAAACTTCAGGAGATAGTGACCCAGTCCAGAGGTTGGAATATCTGGAAGCAGATAGCAGGACACAATGGAAAGAAGGTCAATTTAGCCATTGGGGAGGTCTCTACTATGTGACTTGAGGAGAGTCCTTCTGTCCTGGTTCTCACTTCCTTATCTGATTCTGGAGTCAGACTGACAGTTGCAAATCTGTGCAATCCACCTCAGTTTCTTCATCTGTTAATGGGGATGCATTCATACTTACTTACAGGATTATTGTGAAGATTACATGAGCCAATAACTGAATTATAACTATTGACTCAATAAATTATTCAATCAGTGTTATTGAGTTATTGCATATAAAGGACAGTACCAGACACACAGTAAGCAGTCATTTAATGTCAGCTCTTCTTATTAATAATATTACGTTATTATAAAAGTGGAGACTGGCCTGGATAATCCCAGAGCTCTCTACAGAAATGTATTTAGCCTGTTGTCACTGAATCAGAAGTGGCTTTGAAAGACAATGTCTGTGTGTCCCTGAGAAAGTCCTAGTTTAAAGATAAAGGACCTAGAGTGCTAGTTCCCAAACAGGCTGTGTGTTCATTTCCACCCTGTCACTTGTTTCTAATTTACAGGTCTCACTCCCCAACCCCCTGAAATTCTTTAGGCAAAAGTTGTGCATCCATCTTTAATCCCCAAATCAAGTATAGAGTCAGGCACCTAGGATACTTTCCATAATTCTTTGTCAGAAGAATGAATGAATGTGCGAACCAACAGGATTGAAGAAGACTCCAGGCCCTAACGAGCTAAACATGTAAGGAGGGATTTCAATGACATCTATTTTCTCTGTCCTGGTAACATGCTAATGAGCTGGAGAGCTCTGACTAAATTGCGATTTCCCAAAATGAGTTAATTAATAAACTGATTTTGGGATGATTAACAGGGGGGCACTGTTAACATGATTTTAATGGGAAAGCGTCAGTGAAGCACAAACTCATTAGCGCAAAACTATTTCCTGCCCCAGCAGGCTTGTCACATACTACTTTTTATAGAGGAAGCAGGAAAGCCACACTGACAGGGCTGGGGCTCATGAGATGCCACATGTCCCTAAGGGCAGCACCCATGCCCAAAAGAGGTTCTCCCCATGGGTTCTGACAGCACTCCTTATCCATGGATTCTCTCCTGGTTTTCACTGGTTTCAATGAATTATCCATTACTAATAAGCATACTGACTATCTTAAGTTGGGGCACTGTTATTGAAGAATAGGAACAGAGATTGTGTAAACTAGCTCTGATTGGTTCCCAAATATTTAAATATATATATATATATATATATATATATATATATATATATATATAATTTTAGTGTTAAGTACTGGTCAAGTACTGTTATAATAATCTTTATATAATCCTTTCCTTATATGTAAATTAGAATTATGTTATCTCAGTTTTGAAGGGTTATTAGGAGAAACAGTACTGATAATTAAAATCTGCTGTTCTCTAAAGGGCTGCTCTGTGCCAGCTGCTATGTTGGACATCTTCCCTGACGGTGACCTGATCAACCCCTCTTCTAGAAGGAGAAACTAAGGTTCAGAGGATGAATTCACATGTATAAAATTATCTCACAAAGCCGTTTACATGTAATGTGTTGCTACCATCTTCTAAGTAGCCATAAGAGATGGATCAGAAAGGTGTTTATGTCTCCATTTGCCTGGTGAAGACATGAAAGTTCAAGGAGCTGATGACTTGCCCAGTATCCCAGGGTTAACAAATAATGCAAATGCATTTCAGATCGGTCTTGAGAGCATAAAGCCTATGTTCTTATTACAACATGCTACTTCTTGGCATACAGCGAATACAAATAAAATGTGCAACACATGAGAGGTGTAGAGGGTGCTAACACCTCTACAGGTGGGAAGAGATCATGGTGGCTGGACAGTAATAGATTCTGTGCTAGAAATTGGATGTAATCAAGAGTTCTGTTCTGCATAGGACAAAAGACCCAGTTATATACCATTCTGAAATGTTCTTTGAAATATGAAGATACCAAGGCAGCAGATTTCGGAGTTGATTTGAATTGTTAATGATTGTGTAATAGAGGAGTAACCTACTTGAACACCACAATTTGGCTGGTGTGATAGGAGGAAAAGCAGTTACCTGTAGGCTTGGGGAAAAGTGGAGTCTTCAGTTCTAAGCAGACTTCAAGAAGGTCTAAGTTGTATCTAGAATACTAAGACTATAACAGACCTTAGAACTCTCTAGAAGAAATTCCTAACTAATAGCAGTTTCACAAATGATAAAATTGGCATCTAGAAAAGGTAGGCTATCATATTCCTGGCTGCACCAGGAGTTGAAGGACGAACCTGCACCAGAACCCAATTACTCTGGCATCCAATCTGGTCTCAGTAGTAACATGTTCCTTCAAAAAAGGAGGAAGAAAAGTTAAAGAATAACTCTTGTTTAGTATTGTGTGCTGTGTAAGTACTATTAGCTTCTTTTCATATGTTATTTAATTAAATTTTCTGAATCTTAAGAGGTGAATGGTATTACCCCTATTTTGCAAGTAAGAAAATTCAAGCTTAAAAAAATGACTTGCCTAAACTAGTCAGTGGCAGAACAAGAATTCAAATCTTGACTGTCCTAATTTAAAAACCATGTGCTTTTGCAATCCGCAGGTCATGAAACCCAACTGACTATTGTATAGCAATCTACATCTCTCCCATCAGAGATTGACTTTCTAGTTCCAGAGGAAGGTTGAGATGTAGGCTCTTTTTCCTTTAAATTAAGGAATACAGAAAACACAGAGTCAGGATTCCTTCTGTCTTCTCCAGGCCCCCAGAGGAAGAAAAGAACACGCTCTACCCAACCAAGAGGCCAGAAAAGACCATCAAGTCTTACTTTGTGCCCCTTGAAATAAGTACTGCAGCCTCTTTGAATGGGGAAGGTGTTGTGCAGAGATCCTGGAGGTGCCAGTTTTCAGGAAAACTTCCACAGGAAGGAAACAGTTCTTCTCAACCGGACTCTGCTCAGTGGCCAGAGCACAGCACTCCATGTGTCTTGTGGCTCAGGTTGTCCCCAGAAGGTGGCCATAGCAACCTCTCTATGCAGGGACAATCTGGGTGTGGTTTTTATCTTTGTAAAAGTGTCCAGGCATCAGGATGAAATGGTTCAGATACAAATAAACCTACCAACCTTATTTAAATATAGCATTAAAGTCAAGTCATTCACACTTCAAAACATATTTTTCCTAAATGTATAGGGCTATGATATAATCATAATCCAGCTAAGTTAGAGAATCAAAGAAAGTATCATTACAAAGTATTATTTGTTTGGGGTAGGGGATTAAGAGTAAAATGATTTATTGGGGATCTCAACCAATATGCAATCTGTATTGGATGTGAATTGATTGTAGCATCAACCAAAGTTACTGTGCTCAAGGGTTTAACAAACATGACACAAATGCAGATATAGCTTTTTCAAAGGAGACAGCAGCACAAATCAGGACTCACAAAAGAAGCATAAAGAATGTTGCTGATGTGGAAGATCATAATCATCCATCCATGATGTTGAGTAGGGAAGGCAGGTATCAGCTACAACTTGTTGAATGCTTATCATGGACCAAATTCCATGCCGAAAGTTTCAGATGCTTCTCCTATTTCATCCTCACTACAGTCTAACCAGATGACTACTAATGTTATCCATACCTTTCACAGGAGATAACTGAGGTTCAGAGTGGTTAATTGACTTTCTAAAGTCCCAAGAGGCAACATATAAACTCAGGCAGAGACCCCTGAGTCCCTACATTGAGCCATTACATTAAACCCTGTGTGACCAGTGAGTCACCAGTGGATCTCCCGTCTCTTAACATCAATATGAAAATGGTCTTAGTGGACTCTGGTGGCTTAGTGGGCAGGTCTGCTAGGTACAGTTCACACACAACCCAAGATCAAAGTTCCCATTCTAAATCCAGTGGAAAGTTCAGCACTTTCTCCAACAATGTGGCAGATTCTGCTGTCTCTAGTCCTAACATCAGTCTCTAAAGTAGCTCCAGCAAGAGTTACCTTCTAACCCTATTACCACCTGTCAAAATGCTCTTCCTTGGGCCTCTGGCCAAGCAACAAATCAATTCCAGATCTATCCTGGGATCATCGTAGTAGGTGCCAGGCCAAGTAAACCTGCACAACGAAAGTCCGCTTGGAGCTCTCTAGAACTCTAGATCCAATGGAGTGGTGTGTGGTAGTCACAGAGACCATTTTGATGGGCCATCTAGGAAAAGGAAGCTTAAATGTAAGCAGCATCAAAAGCCAGAATCAGATTATTCCTTCAGTGGTTGGAGAACTGGACTGGAGATGTGCTTGAGTTTTTTCCACTGAATGTCTACAGTAGTCCAGAGTAAGCATCTCCCGCTAGAGATCCAGAGACTTAACTAAATGTAATTTCTATACACTTAAAATTTCTTTGATATTTCCTCAATTAATCTCAAAATATCATGTAAATGTTGCTATCTACTAAATAAAGCACATCTCTTTTAGTATAAAAGTAGGCCTTTAATTACTTATCAATTCATTATCTTCCCAATCAGGATTCAGAGGCTGGAGAGGTGGATGCCAAGAAGTGTACTTCAAGTTTTACAAAAGCTGTTTTATTTAATTCTCACAAGAACCCTAGGAGAAAGGCATTATTATTCCTATATTTTACTTGAGGAAACTAAGGTGTGAAGTCGTTAATAAAAAGAAATCATCCATTAGACACGCAACAGTTCTTCCTCTGGGGACCTGGAGAGGACAGAAGGAAAAGGATTCTAAGTCCAGTGTGTCTGACCCAAGGCACAGGTCCTGAACCAAGTGGTCCTCAGTTGATTTAACATAGTTTTCAGAGTATTCATGTATTTACATGAAATAAATGTGTAATAAAGGTTTAATAAGGTCACACAGAAATTTATACTAAATTTCAGAGAAAGCTAGTGTGGCATCCAGCCTACTGTCAGAAGCCAGAGGTTCCATGGATCAAAAAGATGATTACATCTGAAGTAGGCCTCCCAAATTAGTCCCCAGAGACACTCTATCAGGAGCCCCCACACACCTGGACTAACACCGCCTGTGGAAACACCCACCTCCATTTCCTCTAAAAACTGCTAACTCAGTGTCCCGAGGCAGCTCCAGGACGATTAGCCTGGGCTGTAGTGGAGTGAAATGCACCTGATAAAATAAAAAGGCTTTGCACAAAAACACCCAAATCAGATAACACGGAGCTCAGCAAGTAGTCTGAAATTCAAGTATGAAAATAGCTTGAGCAATTTGGCTACAACTTACAAAATGAAACAAACCCTGTGTGTGTGTGTGAAGTTACGTCTCTTTCCTCACGTGCCTGATCTCACTTTTTTCTGGGTATCTGTGGATCGTTTTTCAAACTCATGAGAAAAGTTCAAAACTGAAAGAGAATACAGTTTCAGAGAAGCAGACACTTTGTTCACCTGTGGGGTTGGGGTTGACACTAATTGGTTGGGGAACTGCCAGTGAATTTCAGTCTCTGCTGGTCCTGCCCCTCCCATATGTCATGGGAGTGAGAATGAGAGTATCTGATGGACCCAGGTTCAAAATTCAGCCCTGCCACTTTTACATTATGTGATTGGTCTGAACAAATTACTAAATTTGCTCACTATTTTTCCCTCACTTTATGATACTAGGAACAACGTCTCTCCAGCAAGACAAGAGAGGGAATGAAATACAATAACAGATACAAAGCTCCTATACATAGTAGGTGCTCAGAAAATCCAAACTCTAGGTATCCTCTAGCTATACATCCTTTATCTTCACACCTCTATACCTTTGTACAGGCTGTTTCTTTTGCCCTGAATGCCCTTTCTCATTTTCTACCTCAAAAACTTCCCTGATCCTCCATGGCCCATCTCAGAAAATCGTCTTTTCAAAGAAACCTCCTAGGATCTACCCCCTACCCTCTGTCATATAAATTCTAGCTTCTCCTTCCAAGTTCAGTAGCCATTAATTCATACCTGAAATAGGCAATGGTTTAGGAAAGCCTGCATGTACCCAGATGAGCAGGTGCATCTGCACACCTAGAGGCATCTGGCTCGGTATAACAGAACAACTCATGGCACAAATGGCTGATGGAAAAGATGCTGACTGGTCCCAGGTACCAAGACTCTACAATTCTTGTACTCTAAAGCTGGGGTCCATCAATGCCACAAATAGTGACCAGGTACCTACTCTGTGGGAGGCGCAAAGATGAATCACTAGAAAACTCAAACTCAGAAGAATTTGTTACCTAATAGAGAGAAATCTGTGGTCATAAAATTCAGACAGAAAGGAAACTATATCCTAAGAGTGGCTCAAAGTACCATGGAAATTGAGAGGAAACTGAAATAAACAGGCATCCAGTCTCCAATGTGTACCAGGCACTGTGCAAAGTACATTTATAAAGTCATCCCCCAAGCAACCTTAGAGGAAAATGTTATCATGCCTATGCTGGAGATGATAATTATGAGGCTAAAAATGGGTTAAGCAACATGACCAAGTTTACAAAGAAGCGGAAATTTCAGTGTGAACCCATAGTAACTCCATACTGTACCCTTTATTTGTCAAACTCCAACCTGCATGCAGTCATGATAACTTGGGAATACTCATTGAAAATCTAAATAACATTTGTTCCTCATATTTTAAAGGACAGCAATCCTTTCATCCCCAGCATTCAGACAGAGCATGCAACAGACAATTATTAACATGCTGATGCCCTGCATTACGGCCTCCAGGTCAATACCAGCTTATTTTGTCATAATAAATGAATTCTCATATCAATGTGGCCAAAAATCCCATTGCCTGACTCTACGTGCCTATATGAAAGCAGAGAATACAATCACTTTCTCTAAGGTTGAACACTACCCCCACCCCATGTATATAATGGTTATGCAGTTGATTGCCCTCCACTTCCAAAGAGCCAGGCATTCAGAGACCCCCCCACTGCAACAATTCTTCAGTATTTTTTTGACAGTCAGTCCATCACAGGGCCTCTTTCATAAATTGTGTTGGTTTGAATCTATCCACAGAAAAGCCCATTTGAGGACCATCATTTGAGTTGTTGGTCAGTTTTGGTGACAAGGAAGACTGTCATTTGGAGTTGACACAACTTCAGAACTTCCATGTATAAGTCAAGGGTACTTATCCCACTCACCTTGAAGACCCCAAAATTGACTCATTGATATTAGTATCTATAAATAACTTGATGACAAAAGCAAATGGAACTTGTCTCTCACTCTGTAGGTCTTGATGCTTGGTACCATTTATGAGGCAGCCTTCTAGAGATAAAAAGCATGGTCATAAGTGGCAGACAAAGGCACATGTGGGTGTGCTTGGATCACATAGTATCTTCAGTTAGAACTAACTGGCAACATTTAAAATGTTATGAGATGTCACATGCAAATCAGATTTTTCATTTCCCATGGAACCTGAATATCTAGAAGAGGTGTCCACACGTACCTACCTGCTGGCTGCCAGCTGGTCTATTAGTATCTTCCTCCCAGATAGACAGGTATCCCCACTTCAAATTGTATTTCACCCACATGCTTTAGTGCTTATGCAGGCTGCCTGGTTCCTTTTGAGTTTTGAGTATGTGGTCTTTAATTTAAATGTAAGTAATAGATGTTCAAGTCTTGATTCTTTTGGCAACTAGCTCTATGGATAAAGACAAGACACTTATACTCTGGACTGGTGTTTCCCCATTCATTTAGATGAAGCAGTTATTCTAATAATGCTTTTTTAAGGTAGATTACACACTCTTCTAGGTTTACTAATGATTCAATGACAAAGGTAGTATTTATTCCCAGGTTTATTATTTAGGATATCATGTAAAAGGGATTTCAAAATCACATGTCAGTATGTAGCAAGCCGAAAGTGTGAAGGGTGCTAGGGTGCCCTTAGGAAGGGGTGAATACTCTCTATGTGCTGCATAGGCAAGGACCACACAGAGTAGAGACTGCATGGGGCATGGTCCAGAAACAAGCCAAGGTCCACACCCGACTTTAGTCAGGAGAATGACAGACAGGGAGATTTGAAAAGTTTTGATTGCCTTCAAAAGATGGTAGACTTTAGTTTGTAGGTAATGGGGATACACTGAAGATTTTGGATAGGTTTGACCCACAGATAGTTTTAAGGTAACTGTCAAAGAAATAGGGCACACAGGCTCCTTCCACTTATGTGGAACTCTTGGTCTTGGTCCAAGAAGAGTGTGTGAATGAAAAGCTGTAATTACCTCTCAGAATGGAAACTACCAGGTATCTGATATCCCCTGCCTCTGAGATGCCTCTGGATTGTGAGAAAGTTTATAGGTCCACGTTGCCGCAAGGGAAAAATGTCTTACACATGTGTCAGTCAAATACTGTAATGGCAGCTGTCATGCACCTCAGAGAACACCCCACATGGAATTTCTAACATCAATCTTGGTTTTCATTTTGTTCTTCAGAAGTGTCAGTGATGCCCTGGTGAAAAAGAAGAAAACAGTGTGGCTCACATTACAGATATGATAGATAGTTAACAAGTAAGCAAATCAATAAGAAAAACAAGTCAAGCCAATGAAGCAAGATATAAAGAAAATAAAATAGAATAAAACAATTGAGAATGGTCATGGTCAAGGAAAAAAGTTTGGATGCAGTACTGAAGGAGAGGCCCTTTTTGAAACAGGATTATTTGAGTGAAGGCCTAAAATGTGAAGTAAAATCAGCTTTAGAATGACCTAAAGAAGAACATTTACAAATCCCAGTATCTATCGAGTCCTGGTCCAAGAGCAACGAGAGGAAACTGAATTCTGATGAGTAGAGCTGTTTCTGGTTTGTTTGTGTTTTGTTTTGTTTTTTATCACCATTACTTTTAGCAAGGTGGGCTTAAAATGATGCTATAGGGAAGGACCTCATAGCTGTGTGCCCGAGAACTGGAAACAGAGAGACCTTTTCTACTGATTCTCTAAGCTGTTAATAAAAAATTCTATGCTCTATTTGAGTTATGAAGAAATGCCAAGACAAAATATACTCAAGCAATACTTTGGTTATAAACCCCTTCCCACATTTCCCATCTCCCTCATTTACATGTGTTTATATCACAGGCAAACAGATATAAAATAGATGGAGATCCTAGCAAAGCTTGGGCCACATCTTATTATGACCATAAGCTGGCCTCCACTAATGTGATTGGGAATATGACTGAGATAACGAAGAGCTAGAATTAGGAAATCAGTCTAAGGCTATCAAATAAACAATTCACATGACTCGACTTTCCCCTCCTTTGCACATAATTAATAGATCATGGCTCTTTTTCTTGCTGGGACAAATTTGACCACAGAATTCTTCTCAACTCATAGTTCCAAGCCATCACAATAAATTGAACAAATTTGAAACTAGAGATGAAATATATTTGTCAACACACAACTTCAACCATTCATTAAAGCAAAAAAAGATATTTTGATGCAGCTAGATGAAAATGGAAAAGCTATATAAGCACATATGCCTGCAGAGATATCCTTGTCTCACATCCTAACATGCATGTGTATGCGCACACACACACACACACACACACACACAGATCTCACCACTGATTTATATATTCACTTGAGTAAAACATAGTCCCATATCAAAGTAGCTATTTTGGGTAGTTACCATTGTAACACCTTTAGAAAGGAGCGCATTTAGTCCCTATGTCATTGAATATTCCCCTCTCAGTTGTTGGGGAGGAAGATATAAGCTGGCTATCAAAGCTGTATTTAGTTATTAGGAATTTGGGATCTGAAGTTAGATGCCCACATTTGTATTGTCTCTGCCACTCAGTAATCAAGTGACTATATTACTCAACCTCACTCAGACTCAATTGTCTATAAAATGGATGTAAAAAGTATGCATAACTCATAGGTCTATTGAAAGGATTAGTTAATAGATGTAGAGTGTTTAAAACCATACCCAGCACACAGTGAGGGATTATTGACTGTGAAGGTATGTAAACAGAGTAAGACAAAGCAGAGTTCAAAGCAACTGAGACTCAGAAAACCAAATGAGAATTTGTCTTCAAGAAGTGAGATGTCTTGATCCCTGGGAGGATGACCCAGAAGTGAAAGGTAGGGCCCAGACCAGGAAGGGACTGGGTGATACTGGGGTGTGTTGTGGGCATGGATGGACTCCAGGGCCATGCAGAGCTGGATCATGGTCTCAGATCAGCAGTTTCTCAGCTGAGTGACCCTGAGAAATTCACTTGTTTCTAATAGGCTTAATTTCTTCATTGATCACATTGATCATTGACTCCAAGCTTTGATGTGAGGATCAAACATGAATGTTGCTCATGGCTCTGAGAGCTTTCTCAGGAAATGTGAGTTACTTCCCACACATGGAGCTTTTCAGGGTCAGGGATGAAAGGGGTGAATGGGGTAGAAAGGGATGAGAAGGAGAGGGAGAGCTGTATTCTGGTGACTTTATCAGGATTCTAGGTAGCAGAAGTCCAAACCAGAGCATGATAAGTGACAATCAGACTTGGAGCCCCAGCCATACGCAGCAGGTGGCCTGGATTTAGGTTGGACCCTTAATCTCACGTCCAAGGACAAGTTTCCTTAGTGTTGGTAAAGGGTTATATGTGCAGGCTACAGGGCAGAGAGAGGAAGAAAAGGAAGGACTGCTTCTAGCAGGGCTCTGTAACACAGATCTGCTGCTCACCCACAAAGGTTCTAGATCCTTTAGAGCTGTGGGTTTCAACTTGCTTTCTCAGAAACTAAGGGGAAATGTCAGAAGAGAAGGGCCCTGTCTATTAACCATTGTGGCTTCTGTTTTGCAAATTGAAATTCTACGGAATTTTATTTAAAGGCAAATTCATGGTGCTTTTCAGAAAGGATTTTAAAACCACTAATTTGAAGCATAGAAATCTTGGCTTTGGTAGTCATAGTAGCTTATAATTAAAAAACTAGCTTAGGAACCATCTAATTAGTTTTCTCAAAGCAGGAAAATATTCTCTGCCACCTGTAAGGATATCATCCAATTCTTTCTTGGCTATATTTCTTGACAGGACATGATTAACTTATAATGTCAGTGTAGAGCTTTTCTATTTATTAGAAAATTCACCTTGTCTTCTCCAGATGAAATCAACTTCCTCTGAATTCTATCCATTGCTTTCATTCTGCCCTCAGGAAATTTGCTCCCATTGGCCCCCACAGAATGCTATCCATCACATTTTCTAAGGAATGTGTCTGCTTACATCACTGTCCTTCTAAAAGGACTTCTGTTGTTCCATTATGAGCTTACTGAGTGTAGAAGCCATGCTGTAACCACCTGTGTACCCCACTGTCTGACAGAGGGAAGAGCTCAATATGTGTTTCATAAGTTTGTTGATAAAGAAAGATGCATGGATGGATGGATGGATGATCAGGCCCTTAGAACATCATGTTATAGAACATCAGTTCAGCAGCATCATTTCATTAAGGAATTACCCAAAAATGCTTAGTGACATAATCAGAATCAGCATGTGGGTTTCCTGATTCCCATATGATATTATCTTAGAACCTGAGAAAGGACCCTGGAAAATTATTTGCAAAGGCACCTAGAAGTAAGGTTTGTGAGACTCAGGGGCTTGCAACTCAGAACAAAGCAGGGGAAGAATGAGGAGTGATTTCAAAACCTCACAGGAAAATGGCTGCACAGATATTGGATATGTATATACTGTATAGATTTCACAATTTCCCAGTGAGTACACTCTGACAGAGGATCCATGCCAAAGCCTGGGGTGGAATCTAAGATGACCAGTCTCCTTCTTAAGGAACATACATTCATGACTAGGCATAACTCAAGGCAGGTTATGCTTTTGTGCCTTTTTAGAAATGCCAACAAAGCACTAATGAGAAAACAGAGGAGAGAGTGATTCATTCTACCTGGGAATATATGAGAAGGTTTCTTGAAAAAATAGAGATTTTAATTGACATACTTTATTTTTAAAAAATCGGGTAAGCAAAAGCAAAAAGTCCTGAAAGGAAAAAGAAAGGAGTGGTAGGACTTACTTGGAGGGCAGGAGGGAAGGATGTTACAAAGATAGGTGGGGCCCCACAGAGTGGCCTAAAGTCCACTGAGGACTTTGCCTCTTTTCTGTGCCGGGGGGTGACTACAGGGGTTAAGCCTGGGCACCATGTAGTGAACCCATGTTTTGAAAGTGTGGGCAGCCTGTCCTGGAAGCCTGTGCTACACTACACCAGCAGTGTCAGGGCTGCAGTGTCAGGGCTGCAGACTCCCTCCATCTGCATGAAGAAGGCCAGGTCTGCCATTTTCAGCACCTTTGGCAACTCTCCTAGTGACTTCACCCTCTGGACCATCAAGGTTTCCTTTAGTAGTTGAATAAAAGATATTGGCACAAATGGATTGAGAAAACTCAGATAATAGAGAGTCTGGCCCATCCTCCTCCTCTCTACAACTGGGAATTGAGAATTTGACAATAGTTGCTAGCAAATGGTCACAAAAGGTTCCATGTTTACAGCAAGACTAAAGTTTCAGGATCTTAGCATTTCATACAGTGATAATTTAGATCGGTCTCCCCCACACAGGACATGAGCTTTTCTAATAGAGTTACCATAAATGGAGGGAGAACCAACACCCCCAGTCCTTCCACTTTCTTAGGCAAACCCCCTCAATTATCTAAACTCGAATTCTTTATCTCCAAAGTGGAAATTAGAATTCATTTCTCAAGAGGATTATTGTAAGGATTAAATGCATATCTCCTAGCCCAACGCCTGGCCCAAAGCAAACAATCAATAGTTGGAAAATCCTTTCTCTTCTCCTCCAGGACAGGAAGCAAGACTTACCAGACTTCATTTCTCCAGCACCTCACACTGAGTAAGGACTTAATAAATGATTGGTGGGCCAGTGAGTGGGTAGAGCTTTACATGGTATTTCTGAATTTGGCTCCAAGTAGTCAAAATCCTTGGTTCACCTTCTCCCCGCTGCCTTTCAAGGTTCATCTTTCCTTTTTGGAGCATGAGCTTCCAAAATTTGGATCACTGATCAGTGACTCCCTGCACAGAACAAGTAGAACAATATTCTACTGCAAGATGTTCTGAGCAGGGCAGCTGCCAGGTGGAAGTAGAGAGTTAAAAAAGAAACCACAGAGGTTTCCTTCCATGGAGCTCTATGTGTTCTCACATTTAATTAATACAGAAGTCAAAGAGCTCTGGAGACATTTGCTGTGTAAAGTGGCCTGGGAACTTTCACTGGAGCTGACACAGCCTGGGGATCATGAGTCATAGAAGGTCTGCATTAAAGACTAGAATGAATGTTAAAGATTGCCATCATGACCATGAGGCTGTGACCTGAAAGGTCACAAGCCACTTTTTCACATCCATACCATGTGTGTAATCTAACCCATCATATTCCAAAAATAAATATTTAAGGTGGTATAGGCCAACAAACTGATATTTATTGTAGGATTATATTTTATGAGACATTGTGATAAATCATTTTTATATAGTATCTCACTGAATCCTTGCAATAACCCTGAAAGAAAAGTACTACTTCGTACTCATATACAAGCAATTCTACTTGAAGACTTACAAAACCCAAACAAAGACTTGGAGTCATGACAGCCCATGGGCAGAATGTGGGCTTTCGAGTCAGAGAGCTAGGCTTGCTACGTGTCTCTTCCAGATCTTAGCTCTTAGACACTGAGCAATCACCTGAGTCTCTCAGAGCCTCTAGTCTCTTCTATATGAAGTGGAGAAAACAATATCATCCCCCTCATCATATTAGAAAAACTCAATGATAAAATCCAAATGAAAGAACAATGAATCTTAACTTACCCAAGATCACACAGTACCTAGGGGGGATAAAACTCTAGCCTTCCTGACCTCAAAGTCCTATGCTCCTGGTAGCCTATTGCCTCTTTTCTTCCCCCACAGTCTTGTGTTATCTTTATTTTATCAAGATAGGAACCTGAGATGCAGCAATGCTTAAGAACATTTTCAAGGTCACAGAGTTTATACGTGGTAGAAGAACCTAAGTTTTTGATCCCAACTAGAATCGTTTGCTTTCCGTGACACCAACCTACCTCCCCAGTCCTTGGACAACTCCATATAATGTGTTAAAAAATAAAATAAAATAAACCTCAAGGTTCAGCAAGGTTGAGCATTTGCCTGGTGATACCCAGTTATTCAATAGAACACCTAAGGCTGGACCCCAGATCCCAGCCTGCCTTATTCTTTCTCGAGTTTCCTTTCCTATACAGTATATTCCATTGCCTCTCAAAGAGATCGAGTGGGCAAAAGAGAACAGGGAAGAAGAGACAGACACAGAGAAAGTCATATAAATAGAAAGAAACCATCTTATAAGCTAGAAACATCTTTTCATCTTTCTTCTTTATTCCAAGGGCTCCTCAAAGTGATGAAAAGTTTATCATTCTTAAGGAGGGTGAAAAAGAATACAGTTCTTTGGCAAGATGAAATAATCAGTAGCAGTCTGAAATCAGTGAACACTGAGTGGAAAATCATGACAGTGTCAAGCTTGTAATTGTCCAGTCAAACACTTGCCCTCTCCATCCACCTCCACTCCTGATCTATAGAAAAAGCGAATGCTGTCAGGAGGATTACCCAGGTGCCCTTGCACATTTGAAGATGTGAGAATTAACTAATTAAACACTCAGAAAGTGGCGACAAGCATTTTGAAAGTACAGGGCCTACCTCACCTGCACTTGTGGCACATGAAAACTGACCTAAACAGGACAGTTGGAGGATTTCTAAGCTTTGGCCTGCAGGGGTGCAGAGCGACTGGAGGGGAGAGGAGAAGCAATGATGCGGGTAATCTGGGTCACCAAATCACCTTTAAAGAAATGAGACCTGGGCACTTGAATTCTCTCTTTCCTGAATCTCCAGTGATCTGACATCCAGGACAGTGGCCTATCTTCACTTGGTACCTAGAGGTGCTAAGTGAAGCAACTCCTTGTTTTATGCAGACAGATACATCAAGGCCTGGACCCTACTATCCAGGTTCATCTAAGATACTCTACTACAATGATGCTCTCTTCCACCCACTGCCATCTATCCCTCCTGAATCTGAACATCTATCTTCAGGTTTCCGTGGCTCTTGGACTTTATTTGCCATGAGCTTTTTTAAAGAAGACAAAAACATTTATTGATAGTCCACACAAAGGAAAGGCAATGTGTGCTTTTACCACACCCAAGGGCCTTTCAAGCTAACTCAGTTCTGCCTGTTCCCCCAGTTCAGGGGACAAAGTCAATTGCTTTTAGAAGTGGTAACAACTATCTGACCACGGCAAGTACCTAGCCCCGTAGTGACTTCTTCATAGGCTGGTTATACACTCATTAATTCAAAAATATTATCCAAACACTTATTCTATACTGTACTTATCTATATACTTATTATATAGACATGGGAAAAATGACTGAAAACAAAATAATGTCTCTCTCTCTTTATCCTTCTATTTTACAAGCTTGGGTAGATAGCAATAAACAAAAATAAATAAAAAGATTTTTTTTTAAGTCAGATCAGTAAAAAGTGCTTTGGAGGAAGAGTAAGCAGAATAAGAAGAGTCAAAGGATCATGAGGGGAAAGAGGACTATCATTGTTTGTGCGAATGGCCACAGAAAGTTTCCTTTACAAAATAGCATTTGAACAGAAGCATGAAAGACTGAACATAATGGTTAATTAATGTATTAACAGGGTCACAGGGTACCCAGGTATTTGGTCAAATAGTTTTCTTTTGTAAGAAAAGATGCAGGCAGGAATAAAAGTGAGTCAGCAGGCAGGCAGGAAGAAAGAAGAGGAAGAAGCATTTATTCATTTATTTAGTTGTTCACCTTTGTTGCTTCCCCTGGTCCCAGGTCATGAGGCCGGGTCCTGCGGATGTACGTGGACAATGCCAGCTGGAGGTGGCAAACTTATTCACTAGGCCACCAAGACACACCAGTTCTGAGTACTACAGAAGTATTCAGAAGTGTATTTTTGGATGAGCTTAACATTTTTATTGGTAAACTGAGTAAAGCAGATCACTCTGCATAATGTGAGTGGGACTCTTCTGATCAGTTGACAGCCTAAGTGGGACAAGAGGCTGACCCTTTCACAAGCAAAGAAACTTCCATTTACCTGACTTTCTTCACGATGGGATGTTGACTTTTTTCTGTCTTTGAACTTGAACTGAAACATCAGACCTCTTCTAGGTCTTGAGCCTGTAGGCCTTCAAACTAGAATCACATCAGCTTCCTAGTCTTTAGCTGCCATCTACAGATCTTGGAACTTATCATCCTCCAAAATTACATGACCTGATTCCTTATAGTAAGTATTTCTCTATACATATATACACCTGCAGATGCATACAGGCCCTGGAGGTGCATACAGGCCCTGGAAACTAGGTGGGACTTTAATGGAAAGGCAGAAAGGGAACTGAACTCAAGCCACCTAATGGTGTTAGTTCTCTGGAGAACACTGATTAATACAGTGAGTCATGTGGGTAATTGGAGAAGGAAGGATCCAGGCACTGGGAACAGATAGAGCAAAGACCCAAGACAGGCTTCTTACTGGCATGCCTGAGGACCAAAAGGAGCAGAGCAAGTCAAGGGAAGTAGCAAGTACTGAATTCAGGGAGTCTCTGCATCCAGTAGCACAGGGTCTTGAAGGCTGGAGAACGATTTTGAGTTTCATACTGCATAAGACGGAGATAAATGGCAGGAATTTGAGTCAAGTGACATTATCTAATATATTTTTAACAGTTCACTCTGGATGCAGTGTAAACCAGGAGATCAGTTAAGAGACTATCACAGTGACCCAGGAAAGAGATGATGTGTTTGAACCAGAGTGGCGGCAGTAGAGGTGATGAGGAGTCATGGTTTCTAGATGCAGTTTGAAGTCAAGAGTATCCTCAGATGATTTGGATATAGAGTGGCATCAGGTGTAAGTCCAAGTGCTTGTGCCTGAGCATCTTGACTCACTAGTACCTGAGATGGAGTAGCTTCAAGAAATATGGCATAGGGACTGGGAGTTCAGATTGAACCACCATTAGATATCTAAGTATAGATGTCAAGTAGGCTATTGGATAAATGAATGTGGAGGTGCAGAGGAAGGGGCAGGCTGGGGCTATATATTTGGGAATTATTAGTAGTAAATATGATACCTAAATCATGAAGGTAGATGAGATCACCAAAGGAGAAGGTGAGAGAGAACAGAAGAAGGCCCAACATGGATCCCTGAGGCCGCCAGCCTTCAGATCAGTGTTTTTCAAAGTGACGGTTCCAACTCATTAGCGGGTTATGAAATCAACTTGGCAGACAATGAGCTATGGGATAGAATGGAATGAAGATACCAGAGTACTCTGAATATAGAATTGTTTCATGAAATAGTTCTGAGGAATGTGTTTCTAAAACAACCATGTGTTTATATATCTGTGTGTTTGTATCTTTATATCCATATATACGTATAGTGTGTGTGTATGAATTTTTATCTTGACCTCATGATGTGTGTATGTGTGTATATATATATGCAGTGAGGAACCAGTGAGGTGCCCTAGCAGCTGAGCTCTGCCTGGTGGGGGACATGAAGACAGCAAAGCCATCCCCCGGCCCTTCTGGGCACAGCCTAGGAAAGTGAAGAGGGCGGGCCAGTCCTCAAGCGGAAGACTGGAACAATGGGGCAAAGAGCATGAAAAAGTAACAAAGGCAGAGCCAGATGCCCTGTATCTGAAGACTCCTTTCTTTCTGCTATTGTGGCTCCTTCTCAAGTCCACACATGAGTTTGTTCACAAAGATGTTTCTAGTATCTTCCTTATAGCAAGAAAGCTGATCCCAGAAAAGGTGCAGCCCCAGCAGCTCTCTGATTGCTGCCCCTCCATTTCCCTGTCTATGAGATGCTGCCAACACTACCTCCTTGAGATGTTATGAGGATTTAGACAGTAATTATTTGGTCTCTGTCAAATGCTGAGAAAATGGTTCATGGAGCAGGCAGTAACTGTTGCTTTCTGCCTGCCTGCAATGCTGCTCTGTGCCACGGCACCAAGCCCCATTGGTGGCACTGCCTGGGCCCTGGGGGAAGCCAAAGACTCTTCCTCTCTGCAGAGGAGGTGCCCAGAAATGGCCCTGCAGGTGCATACAGGCCCTGGAAACTAGGTGGGACTTTAAGGGAACTGGACTAAAGCCACCACTGTGTTCCCTGCCACCACTCCTGCATCTGATTTCCCAGGGCTGCCCCTGACCCGAGTTTAGCACACTCTTAGGTCTGGATCTTTCCTCTTTATTGCGGATAAATATTGTCTATTTTAACTTGCAGCATTAGCATGATCATCATCAAAAGAACTATTGCTTCTGTAAGTCAAAGCATACTCAAAATATCGAAGGACTACGCTGAACTTTGCCTTGATCATCCTAGTCACACTAATGTTTGCCACCTCTAAAATGTTAGTGGTTTACCTATCAGTATGTACTTACTTCCCCATTGCTGTGTTTATTCATTGTGTCTGCGTTAGCCCTTCCTGCCTCTGTGCTTTATAGCACTTCACCTAAACCTGCATTATTCTGTCTGTGACATTTTTATGTTATCTATATGTATCTGTCGCTTCAAAAATAATGGCAGACTCCTAGAGGGAAGGTCTGGATGCAGTCCAGCACCTAGCACACAATATTCAATAAATGTTTGCTTAGTGAATTTAAGTCAGCATTTATTATGTACTATTACTAATCAACTCATTAGGGGCTGAGGACAAAATTACTTCCTTGACTTTAACTTTCTCACACACCAATAAAATCAGGCAAACTTTTAACAAATAAACATTAGTTTTGAATATAAAAACAGAAGGATATTCAAGGTATAGATTTAGCGCAATTAAATGAGTGGCTGCATTTTTATAAAAGAATGTAGAAATTTCTGGGATGAGGGGCTATCCGAGCTGGGCTTTAGAGAAGAAACAGGATCTCAACAGGTTCACAACGGTTAGGGGTGCTGACGTGGGGAAAGACAACTAGACAAATTAATGAAATTTATAGTCCATGAAGGAATTACCCCAACAATGGTCTATGTATCTTAAGGCCAGAAATGTGTCTAGAGTGTGGTGACCATGGTTGGCAAAGGCCCAGTAATTCTCAGGACTGGTTGATGATGGTGAAAATTACTTAAACCTACCAAGCACTTGTCATAGTACAAATATGTCTGGAGCACTATCAGTGTTAAAATAAGGCAGTTTTGAAAGAGCATGAGTATGAGGACAGTTGGCATTCATCTTTTTTTCTTTTTAATTTTTCTTACTAAGCACAGTTAAATCTAATTTAACATGTCAAGCAATTTGATCAAATGAGCCAGACTGCCTTCCCAGGCTAAGGAACTCCTCAGCCTACGTTACACAGGAGTGTAAGTGTAGAGCTATCCAGTTGATCAAAAATGAATTAGCCGGAGAATGCCATGAGTTACATGACATAAAAGAGACTACATGGGAAAATGAAGTAATTAAAGATTTCATCTTGGAAAAGAAAAGGCAACCAGAGACACTATAGGCTGAAGCCTCAGATCCCATGGTGCAAAGGTGGGGGCATTCATAGGGGTCCGCCCACCTACTATGTTCAAGTTCCTTCTGTGAGGGCTATTGAGATGGATGAGATGAGGTCTGATCCTTTAAAGTGTTTATGATGGAAAGAAATTTGGCTGCAAAAAAACAAGCATTTTTGAGCATCCACTCTGTGATAGCTGTAGTGGTATGACTAAATCCATCATCAACACTCTGACATGTGGCTAGCCCCATTTTACAGATAGGGAAACTGATAGTAAGCTAAGAAGTGCCAGGTAAACAGATAGGCAGTAGCTGCCAATTCCACCAGGGGCAATCTGGAAGGGTTAAGGGAAGAAGTCATCTCTCATTCTCTGTCACTCGTTTAAATAACATTTAACAGCCAGCTACCAAGAACTATAGTAGAAGATACTGGAAACAATGAAAGACATGACCTTGCTATCAGGTGCCCAGAGTAAGTATTAGAGTGAGATTTGATCAAATAAATGCATATCTACAAATTAGGGTAAGTATTCTTAAGGAAATGGACAATTTTTCTGAGCACTTATGACAAAGGACCTGGTCACCTGTGTTATAGAGAGTCAACAATGACTACTGAAGAAGTGCTACTTGAATTGGGGAAAGGGACTTTTTAGGATTTTAGAATGGATAGAAGAAGTATTAGAAGCTGTGGTGTGGAACAAAAAAATCCTTGGGAAGTGAGCGCAACGCAGAAAAAGGGGCCCCAGTCCGTACAAGCAGGTGAGAACAGCTCGGTGGAGGTGAGTGCTCAGGACACAAGTCATGTAAGGGATTTGGACTATCCTGAGAGAAATGGTGTGAAATTTGATCAATGAAGTAAAACTGTTTCTGCAATTACAAAATTTAATAGTTTGTTAATTCATTACTAATGAGGAAGCCAGGGAGCCGTCAGACCAGTGGCTCGGTGTAGACTGCCCACTGTTGTGGTTGCTGGGTGTTTATCACATCGACCTTTGAGGCACACCCTGGTGGCTCAGGCATTAAGGTAGCAGCTGAGTGTGGACCATAAAAAGCCCAAGGAACCCTGTTTGTGACCCAGGGCCAAGGGGAACAATCAAAAATGAAAGCAAATAAATAAAATTCCTCTCTTCTCCTTTTAAAAACTTCTCTTACTTCCTTCCTCTCTTTAAAAATAAATTTTAAAAAAGACCCTTGAATAGGTGGTCTGATTTGTACTTACTTGTTAAAAAAAAGGTTTGTGTTCAGGCCTTTGGTTCTGAAAGACACATCAAAGGGGCAATTTAAAATGTCAGTGTTACAGGCGTCTTGGGGAGGATTCAGAAAGGCTTTTCATTTATCTTCGATCCAGCAGATGGGGTGAGGGTGCTTGCTTATTTAAATGAGTATATTCTTACATGGTCTTTCCATAGAATCAGGTACAATTTGTTTTGACTTCCACTTGTACAAGTTTCTCTTGCAGGGAGAGTAGGATCCCAGCAATGTTTTCCATCTGCATTCATATGGATGACATGAACCCATGGGCACTTTGAAAAGATAACCCTGACCCTCATATGTAGAAGGTACTAGAAGGGAGCCATAGTAGACACAGTGGATACACCTCCATAGTCGAAGGTAACCGCAATGCCCAGCCCACCTGTGATGGCAGCTTGGCGTAGGGCAATGGGGAGGGATACTCAGGAGCGGCCATCAGTGAGGTCCACAGTATTTGGGGCTGGGTCGGAGGATAATATGGCTGAGTAGGAAGGAGCGTCCGAGCAAGTCGGAACAAATACATGAGTCAAGGTCTCTAAGAAGCGACCACTTGTGTGAGATGGGGAGCAGCAAAGGAGTGCCACATCCTAGAAAGAGAATGGCGGGGCTGTTCAAGAAGCAATATTGTATTTTGGAATTCCAACATGGAGAAGACTTCCCTGAGGCCCATTGCCCAGTTGAAGAGCAATTGTACCAGCAGTGCCCGAGTGTAGAAAAGACGATATCCCCTATTCATGCATTCTTTGTGACTTATATTTTGTGTCTTACGTAGCTAATGACTTCCTGGAGAACTGCTGCTTATTAACATGAACCTTTGTGTTATGGAGTATATGGTTCATATCTTAACATCCTAACTTCCACCTTGGTAGAGAGGTTTTGTTTATGACTCAAGCCAATTGCATACGATTACAATATGATTTATCGGGGAAATACACATTACTCTATCCTAAGAATATAATTCAACTGGCAGCAAAAGGGATTATGAACCCCTAAGACAAGGTTGAGGAGATCCTCCACACGCAGTTCTGGAACTTCCTCAGCTGCATCGGCTCCTCTGGGGAGGGTGGGCTGCTCCTCTAGACAGAGCCTCTGGGGAAGCTGCCAAATCTGGAGGTTTCAGAAACCTCACAGACAAGTCCAAAA
Source organism: Solenodon paradoxus (assembly GCA_004363575.1). Taxonomy (NCBI): domain Eukaryota; kingdom Metazoa; phylum Chordata; class Mammalia; order Eulipotyphla; family Solenodontidae; genus Solenodon; species Solenodon paradoxus. Next base: position 41,878 of record RJWH01001820.1, read on the forward strand.
TCATCTCCAGTTGGCTTATTTCAGCTTCTATATTTATACTGTTTTCAGAGGAGTAGCATCATAGCCACCTGTTAATTTGGGGCCTTGGCTTCTCTGCACTGCTAGGCTTTTATCTATCCTTGCCTAGCGTGTCTGTTTATCGATGTCCTCATAAACAAGTGGTTGCCTTTTGTTTTAAAGCTCAAGCATAAGCCACTCTATTTTAATTACTCCCATTTTCTGAGCAGTGAGAATCATTATATCAATACATAGAACACTTTGACATCTGGGTTTTTGAATATTCCCCCAAACACCTGCCATTCCTCTTCTCAGCATGTAACTGGACACATCCAAAAATGCACTTATTAAAAGAAAAGGAGGGGCTACTCTCCAGAGAATAGGAAGGCTTGTGGTTTTCCAGAATGGCCCACTGCCCTGCAGGCTGAGGCAAAGTGCTCATGCTAGTGTTGGATGTCCCTGTGAGTCCTAATACAGAATATGGGATTTGAAGAGAATGCCTTAGCCTACCAGTTTCTACATGGGAAGATTTACATTGATCATTGCCTTCAGCAGTGCTTCAATGGAAACTCAGTTGTCTGGAAGTCAGCAGGTCTACTTTCCCAGTAGGGGTTCCCAAAATACTCAGATGGACTCTTTCCAGAATGTCTAGGGAAGACTTTGTCCAATACTTATTGCTATGTGGGTCTTGAGAGAAACTGTTACAATTAGCCTAGGTACTTAGATATGGAGTCATCTCCAGTAACAACATTTTATCAGAGAGACGTATCATAAGGCAAGACAAAGTCTTGAAGTTTCATCACATGAATTCATCCCTTCGTGTGAAGATTCCCCCCTCCTGTCTCCTTGATGCCCCAGGCCTCTCTTCCATCTCTCAGTGCAGAAGATGAATCTTTGGTCTGTCCCAATTACCTTAGAGTTTACAGCCATGTTAAATTCTCCACGAGTATGTAATTAAATTTTGGTCTCCTACTAATCCTGTTCGATGTTATTTTGTTTGCTTGACCAGCCCAAGAACATCAGAGGGATGGGAAAATTCTCCCCATACTCGTTCACCAACCACTAGCTCGCATGAGCCCATAAACCGGCCTACTGGCTTCATGTCCCCCACGTGACAATGAAGAGGGAGGATTCACTCCAGAGCGGAGGTTTCCCTTCAGCTTTGTGTGACAGAGGCACACACTCGTCACATGTAACAGAGACCAAAGGGTATTTGGGATGACCCGAGTATTTGCTACTTATTTCTCTATCTGTTATCCCCCAAATAATCACCTTCTTTGTAGAGGATAAAAAAGGATGCAAGTATAGAGAAAGAAGATTCTGAAGCAAAGAAAAGATGTTGGAAAGATGGAACCAGTCTTCAACGTTCACCCTAGCATGGGCCCCAGCTCAGTACTATTACTAGAGTCAGTGGGATCACCAAGAAAGTCAAGCTCCACAATGAGGGGCAGATGCAGGGGACAGAGAAGCATCAGTTGTTTTTTGTTTCTTTTCTGATCATAAGACTAACTGAGGCTTACTATCAACACTCTGCAAAATTCATAAAAATATTAAGATACTGAGAAAAAGGATCCCTCATAATTCTACCACCAAAGGTAGTTTCTTCTCTTCTGGCCTCTTTTTAAATAGATTCCTTGCATTTTTAGATCACACTTTGTGTGTCTTTATGTGTCGCATAGCATCATAGTCAGTGCTGCTCTGGAGCTGCCACATAATTTTCATGAGAGCTGTGCATGTCTCCTTCCAACACTGAATTTGGTCACATCATGTCGGTAGCTTGAAATTGACCAGGATAGAAATATTTACACCACAGAAACTGGCAGACACTACAAAGCAGGGCTGTTTTGTTTTATTTTTTTCAGAGGGCCCATTGTTAAACATTTGTCACATCACATTATATCATAAAAATGTCTTGGGTCTTGAAATTCTATTTGTAATTAACATTTTGATGGCTACATAATAATTATTAAAGGCCTAATTCCCAGACAGTATATCTGATTTTACTATTTTAAATAATACTATAATTAACATCATATTGCAGAAACATTGTATATGTCTTTCTATTTCCTAAATATAGATCCCTAGGTAGGGAATTATTGGTTCAAAGCATATGAACTGGTTTCAGAATTTTGAAATAAATTGACAAATTACTTTTCCTGAAAAGTTGTATCAATTACATTCCTACAAAAAAATATATATAAAATTACCCACTTAACTCAATGACAGTAAGTGTTGTACTAACACACAAAAAAGGTAATTGAATGGAACAGAATACCCATCTAGAATATTATATATAAAAATGAAAAGCTTCCATAAGTGCAAAAAATACAATTAAGGGACAGTAAATCAAATTAATTTTAAATGATGATAAATCTAATATATGATTAGGTATTATCAATTAAAGTTTATGCAAATCAATAAAAAGCACAAATCATAATAATTAAAAGGGTCAGGAACTTGAACATAACATTTATTCAAATTTATTTTCCATTCCAATTTGAGGACTTTCAAGTATTCAATTCAGAGATCAGAAAAAGAATAATCTTGGGTGTGTCAGGGCTCCCCTGATCAAGGCTCTAACATTTCTGGTTATCTGAGCAATGCTTATGAATGGGACTGAAACTTACTAGGATTTACTGTAGTCTGAATAGAAACAAATTCCCTTTTCTCTGAAAAAGCCATGCTGCAAACAACGCAAGGATCATGGTATAAGTAGGTAGTGTAGCCAACCACTTAAAAAGAGAAAAAGAGACTCTAGGAACACAACAACAATCTAAGAACAATTGTAGCACAACAAATGCTTTTCCTTGGTGAGATGGAACCTCCGTGGATGCTGCCCACATCTAGCTTCCTGAAGAAGAGTTCGTGGTCTCTTGAAGATGTTAGCTGTTTCTGCAAAGTTCTGCTCAAGGGCTACAAAAAACTGAAAGCAACGGGCGGAGTGAGAAGACCTAGGGCACCCCTCGTTCCAATGCCAAACGACTGTCAGGGGTCTAGGCTGTGTGGAAGTTAAGAAAATTAGTCTCCCTGAAAGTAGAAATCAGAGCCAGAGAGAAACATTCTGCATTACAATCGTTTTCATTGTGTAAATTACACATTACCATCTAGGTAAGGTTGTCATCATTCCCAAGTGTGCTTGGAGTACCATCCAGAATCAGTCTAAGGTTATGGGGAGTTACAGCAATAAGACCATGATTCTGGTCCTTCAGAAGCTCTGAATTTTCCAGAGATGTTTGTCTAGAATTCAAACCACAAGTAAAATCATGGACCAACTTCCACAGAGCAGCACAGTGCTGCTGGAGTTCAGAGAAGGAGAAGAGCACCAGAGCATGCCCTAGCACTTCCCAAAAGCTTTACGAAATCAGCAGAGATGAGCTGGGCTTTGAACTAAAGGTAAGATCAGAGGAGACTCATATCTGTCAGTATTGCAGACACCATCTTCTTTCAAGGCCAGGATCTGCACATATCTATTTGCCCAAATAAATTAAACAGCATCCTAAACATGACCAATTGTTTGGTGGGAATAAAATGTTCTCAGTCAATGCATGGGCTGACCCAATGTGGTCCCTGTACTGAAATACAGGGAATGAAAAAAATTTAAATAATTATTTTAGCTTGAGCCTATAAAGCATAAATAAGCAATTGGTTTTTATTTTTTCACCCATAATATGAAAGTCGCTACTTTTACCATCTTTAGGAGTACAATTCATGTACCATTACATGTGTTAAAACTCTATGCCCATTTGACAATAATTGCCCACTCCTTCAGTCCCTGGTCACCACTTTCTACTTTCTGTCTCTATGAATTTGATTATTCCAGGTACCTCACAGAAGTGAAGGCATCTCTTTTTTTCTTTTTTTATGGTGACTATCATTCAAGTTCCCAGAGATGAACAGACGGCACACTCAAATTAGGTAACTGAAGTAAATGTAGGAATAAAAGCATTTCCAAATATTTGGACAGAGTTGAAGAAAACTACAAGGGAAGGTGATAGCAACAGCTAAGAGTTTTTTTACCAAACACCTCTAGACCTGAAGGGACCATTACCAAAACCAGAAAAAGTGACTGGGTGGGGAAAATCCTTGACAGGAGCTCTTGCCTTGAGTAGAGGCTGCAGCTGACCCACAGGGTGGGAGCCAGGAAAGTACAGACTGATCTCCATTCTCTGTTCACCCTTCCGCCTGCTGGTGCTTCCCATTAGCTAAACCCAATCAGACACCAGAGGCCTAGGGAATGCATTTATGTGCTCCATTGAGGCAGGACCTCTGTGAGTTCAGGCAGGTGGAGTGGAGCTGAAGGTGCATCTGGAATCAAATGCAATAATTATATCAGCATAGTGAACCCCTTTACTATATGCTTGTATGTGATTAATGTGATTGAGTCAGGTTGAATAGGTAATATACTAAGAGGAGGTAATGTGGGGAGAAGGAAGTAAACATGGTATTTAGAATTTATCAGAGAATGGAAATAAGTATTTCATAATCTGCCCAAACAAAACAAACGCTCCAGACAGTTCAAATAAATTGAACTACTGTTTGGCTGATAAAAAGATAAAGTCACTATTGCATTATCACAGACAGTCTGAGATGAATGAATCCTTATGTTGTCCACTTTGATAATTTCACATACTCTGAGGAATCTAAAAAACAGAAGAGGGTTTCCGAAATTTTCTAGGTTCAGAAATGTTCTCAAAACTTCTACTGACTTGAAGATGTTTTAAATCAGTGGTTCGCCTTAACCTCCTATGAGCACTCTGTTCACAGAAGTGTGACTTTGAACTCACCCATCAGTTTCATCAGCATCACTCCCAAGACTTAGAGTGTCCCTTCTCTTTCCTAACCGTCAGGCAAACCTGTAGGCGAACTTATAAAGTTCCATGCAAATATAAAGAATGTTAAACTTATTATTCAATATTAAATAAAAACAGGAAAACTCTGGCAGGCAATAACAGAAACTTGACAATATAGTAAATCCAAATAGCTTGAAACGATAAGAGGGCAGGCATAGAAAGTAATTCTGGAAAATCAAGAAGAATTCATCAGTGGTTCCCTATTCAAGTACTGGCTAGGTATTGTAGGGCACAAGAAGATAAGAAGGATAGCCCCTCCATGGGGACAGGAGCTGTCAATTGGGAAAATAACCACACAGTTGAGAGGACTCTCAGATAGGAACAGGCAGGGGATGTGAGTGTCCTGTGAAAGTTGGAAGCCAAGGACCACAGGAGAGAGCGCCTCTAAACAGTGGGTGCTGGGTGATCATGGAAGGCTTTCTGGAGGAGGAGAGATATGAACCAGAATCTGAGGGGAGGACAGGATTTGGAGAACACAAAGAAAGCACCAGATTGTTGCTGAGCATTGGAACCAAGCATTCATTTCTGCCATTAGTCAGAGTGTGCTGTTTCGCTGCTTGCTCAGCTGGGTTTCCAGTGCTTCTGTTCAGGAGCAGTGATTGGATTAGCCTTCCCTCATAGAGCATTAGGGCTGAAATGGAACCACCGTAGTGTCCCCCCAGTGACATGCCCTTTAAAGGGAGCTAGAACCAGCACTTAGGAGGCCCGGATCTTGTCCCAATCCTCCCCCTGTTGCCTGAAAATCTGCAGGTAGTTTCAGAGCAGAATGAAGGCGTCGTCTCTTCTCTGGGATTCAGTTGCCTCATTGGTCAAATAAAGCAGTTGGTTCAGATGATTTCTAAGTTTCCTTCCATCCCCATAATTTTGTGTTTTTTTGCTTCTGAAACCATTTCTTGGATGCCTATAGGACTGCCCACATCAGGACTACTTACTTCTGTGTTTTCTTCTTTGGATATTCAACCGATGCCCTGGCAATTCTCCACTTCTATACGTCTCCAGATATGGTGTGCTCCTTCTCAGACTCTTACATAATCCATTTCAAATGACTAGAAATTGGACCCACCCTTCCTCAAACAGGCTGGAAGACCTCTCAACTTTCCAGGGCCAGCATGGTTGTACCTCCCTGTTTCCATCCACCCTTCACAAATATGCATTTTACTACCCATAGTTGGTATTGTCCCTTTGCACATTCCTCTTCCTCACAGGACTCTGGGCACCTTAAGATCAAGGATCTACCCCAACCACCCCTGTTTCCCCAGCAATTAGCCCAAGGTTTAGTTCAGACCTGTTTAATTAGCAGAGTCATAAAAAAGCCTTTTGTGGTTCAAGAACAGACATCCCTGCAGGGCTCTGTGGTCTCTCATGAGAATGTTTCTCTTTTCCACATAACTACCCCAGTCTTCCTTCCCCTCCCCACATACATGTAGCTCCACACATGGCTTTGGCTTGCTCATTTCTTCCCTCCCACCTAAATTCAGCTTTCAGGTAGCCCATCAAAGACCCTCCAGTCTGTCTCTCCATGAGACTTTTCAGTTTCATCTCTTGCAACAAGCATCGTTTCCTGGGATTTCTTGATTGTCATGCCCAAGAAAGGGCCATTGGGCCAGTTGCTCTTTCCATACCTGATCACTTCGTGCATCACCGACAAATGCGTGGATCAGTTATTCTTGATTATTCAACCAGCGCTCTCCGGAAGGATGATGTGTGTGTAACTTAGGGCTATAGATTGTCAACACCTTCAGCATGGGCTCTGAGCAGAGCAAACCTGACCCCTAGAAAAGATCCATATGGACCCATCAGGGCTGACTTCCATCTCCAAGTTTAGGCTCACTTCTATAGAATAGTGTGTCATAATCCAGCCTGCATGTTCCAACTCTGGCAATTAGAATATTGTGAATGAGTCCCAAAGAAGGGCTGTGCCTGGATTTGGCTGCTAGAGAGGTCATTTGATATCCGGAGTTATTGGGCATAGGAACCAGTTTCCATGAAACACCTCGTTGGCCGGAAGTCACCACCCAGAACCAAGGATATTACATGGATGCCAGCTGTCAGGGCTGAAGCAACAGTGTTGGTTTCCTTTGAATGTCACCTCTCTGATTTTTGACAGTTGCTCCTAGAAATGGATGCTGGCATCTAGTTCAAACCCAGGTGAGGCTCTGGATGAATGTGGCTGGAGTGTGCAGGCAGCAGTCCTGTGGACAGGACAACACCCCAGATGGTCTGCTCCCAGCCTGCATGAGAGAATTCTAAGATTGATTTAGAGAGGGCCCTTTGTAATAAATTGTTCCTTTCTTCCCTCGCAGCAGGGGGCCAGCTGCTGCCAGCTTGCTCAGCATGGAGGGCACAACTGTGGATTCAGAACTCAAGGAGAGCAGATGGGCAGCCTCTCAGAATCTTGAGGATGGCTGCCAATTTGGGTTGTGCTGCCATTTGATCTATTTTTTTCTCTCAGTGCTCACATGATGCAATGTGTGGAGCAGTGTGGTATCTGAGACAGCGCTCTGGATCAGGAAGGCCAGGCTGAGACCCCAAGCGTGCTCCCTATCATTTTTCAGAAAGATTTCCACTCTTCTCTGCAGCGCGTCTTCTGTTAACCTCAGTGGCCCAGGTCCCCCCTCTAGAAATGCCCACACTCCAGTCCATTCAGTGCTTGTCTGTATTTGACTTGTCTAGACTTGAACTGAATCACCTTCCAATGCTGCAAGTGTGATGATCAGTGCATAGAAGTGGGAGACCTGCTCCAGAACAGGGCAAGCTGTCCCTGGAAGTTTTCCAGGAGGGGAGGCCTCAACGGAGGATTAAAAGGCAAATTAAAGGAGGATCTATCAGCCAGACAGAGGAACAAAAACCTGAAAAAAGTCCAGGCACACATGTTTTCTGTAGGTCAGGATGAGAGACATATACTGTTTGTTTTACAAAAAAGTGAACAGTGAGGGGAAGGGAGCAGATGCAAACCTTGGATGGGAGGCAGGGCTCAGGCAGCAGTGAATGTCGTCCTTACTGAAGAGTGTGCACAGGCTGGGGATCTCCCTACATCTGCAATCAGTAGGCTGTTCCAGCTGTTGGAACTTCTACTTCCTCCACCATATAAGGGGGATAATAAAGGTCCCATGATAACTTTATGGGCCTGTTGGTGGGACCCTTCACTCCTCATCAGTACACATTTACTGAGTGTCCTATGTTACCAGTGTAGGAAGGCTGGGGACACAGAGGTGAATAAGAAGACATCATTACCACTCTTAAAGTGTCCACTGTCCAAGGTAGAGTTATCCACAGAAAGAGTTGTCTGACCAATCAATGAAATAAGGATAGAGAAAGCTAGTTGGGGTAGAAAAAGCCAGATGAGGAAGAAGAGGAACGAAAGAACTTCAATTATAGCAGGGGCAGCCATTCTGCTAGTTGCTTTGGGATATGTTTTGTTATTTAGCTTTCCCCAAATCCCTCATTGGTAAAGTGGGTGGCACAGCAACCAGAATATTCCACCAGTGGAATAAGACTTTTCTAAGTGAGCTTGGAAGCACTGACCCAGGACTCTGAGTCAGGCTTACCTGCCTACCCAGCCACGGCTATAAAAATAAGTCCTTCCAATGCTATCCTGAGCATTCACTTTTTCACTCTCTAAAAGAGAATATTCATTTGCTCTCTTCACTCTATGATGAGAGCTTGATTTACAGAACTTATGAAGAACTACTTGAATATGCTTCTAAGGTGGGATATTTTGGGGGTAGAAGTAGTCTCATGCTGAGATACCTGTCGGCAAAATAATTCATGCACAGAGCAGAAAGGATTTTTTTTTAAAATTAGGATTTTGTTTCATGGAATATTCATCACATGTGAGGTGATGCTTTGCATTATTTCCTTGCCTCATGGTAGACTTACTATGAAGAAGAATTGGAGTATTAGAACTCTAACAAGTGCCACCATTTTAAGCAAAATTCATTAATTAGCATCATCATGAATGATGATGACAAATGAAGTGCCCTTTTTCATTCATCATTTGATCATTCATGCAGCACACTCAACAAATGTTTACTGAGCACCTCACACACATTAGACACTATTCTCAGTTCTAGGTTTATAATAATAAACAAGATAGACATGGTCCTTGCCCCAGAAGGGCCTTAGATTCTACAGAAAGGAGACGAGCAGTAAAAAATTATTCATGTAATTATAGGATTGTAATGTATATGCTGCATATTAATTGCAAATTATATATGTTATAATTAATACAATAGAGGAATACAACATATTTTGATCATGTAGGGAGACTTGATATAATCAGAATGTTTAGGGAAGTTTTCTTTGAGGAACCTGCCTCACGCTGATCTTTGAAAGGTTGAGGAGGTGTAAGGGAGATAAGGAAGGTGAAATATACCCCAGATAGAGAGAACAGTGAGTGTCCTATGTTAGAAAGTCCTCAGGGTAGAAAGAGGGTTCCATGGATTTGAACGACAGCCAGTATGGCTGTTGAGTAATCAAGAACTGAAGATTAAAAAAAAATCACTGTGGTAGGTACCTCTTGGGTCTGGGAATGAAATGAGGAAGAGATTGGGGGAGAGCAGCTCTGATAGACAGGTCCACAGAATCTATTGGCCCTGTAGCCAGCATCCAGATCTAATGTCTTCTACATACCCACCAAAGCACAGCTTTGAAACCATATCCAAATGAATAGATACTCACAATGTTGTTTCAGTCAGTATCATTTAGTTGTAACATTAATGAGAAAAAAAAAAGACCAGATGACGTTAAATGAAAGTATGTTATTTGAGGACTGCTGTTATAATATGATGTGTCACTTAAAGTCACAATTTTCAAGAAACTACCAACAGTGTTGTGAGGACTTGCTTTACTTTTGGAAATTACATAATCACCTCCTTTGAGATTCACAGCGCAGATTAGGATATCAAATACCCTGAGAAATCCTGTAACTGAGACATGTATTTATGCCAGCATTTCTTAAACATATTAGAGTACAGAAACATATGAGACACTGGCGTACTAAGAAACACATCAGAGAATGGCTCACTTCGTGAACTGAGCTGTTTGTCCAGAATTGAATTGAATTCTAACTGTTATATTTAATATCTGGGCATCTAGGAAAGATTGTTCTACTGGCCTGAGTCCTGGCATTTTCTCTCAAAAGAGTGATGCCAAGAGCTATTATGAAGATTTTCTATGAGGATACAATAAATATCACATGCGAAGTCTGATACATAGTAGTTGTTCGATAAACACTCATTGATTTCCTTTCTTCTATATTGAATGAAACACGTTATGTAAAACTTGAGGCACACTTTTTATCATAAATCAATGTGAGACAAGAAAACTTCCCAGAACTAAAGAGCAAGTGTCTCCATTTGAAAGGATCCATCAAGTTCTGAGTGCAATGCATGCAAAAAGACTTACATTGAAGCATGTTATCATGAAATGTATGAACACAGGGAATAAAGAGAATAAAAGGTCACATACCCAGAGCTTGGACTCAAATTACTTTCAAATTTCTCAACACTAAAACCAGAAGTTGGGTAACAATGGAGAATTGTTTTCATTACTTGAAAGAAAATCATGTGCAAATGGGAAATTCATACCCAGCCAGACAATCACCTAAGTTTAAAGTTGTAATAAAGCAAGTAAAACTCAAAAACTTTACAACTCACACACAGTCTTATATACAAAAGCAAACTGAAAGCTAAATCACAATATAAGAAGCCATGGGCTGCAGGAAATGAGAAACTAACATAAAAGAGACACAAGGGTTTCCCAGGATAATTATCCAAAGATCTCAGACACTAGCTATCAGTCATTCTGGATAGTTCAGCCAGGAACAGAGGACAGATGGCTTCCAAGGGATGATTTCTGGGGAGACGGGGGATGGAATTGCTGTGCTTGAATTTATAGTTAAATAAAAGTCAAAACCTGAATGATGAGTAACAAAAATGTTGGAATATGTAGGAGATATTAAAGATAGATCAGAGGAAAGTGTGTTAATGAAAAAGCAAGCATTACCTTTAAAGAAATAGAATAATACAGAAATAGAATAATACAGAAAAAGAAACACAACTTGACTCTACAATATTCACAAAGGCATCATATAGAAATCTTCATGACTTAGGCATCAAAGTGTAATTATGCTAGTGCTATGGAGGGAAGCGAAAGGGGAGAGAGAGCAGGTCTTCATCTACCACTCAAGGATATTACCTAAAACTGATCAATCAAGAAATAGCAATATATATTTAACAGCATATGATTTAGTACTCTGGAGATCAAAATTAGGAGTAACACAGAAAAGACCAAAGACTGGTGTTTATTAAGGCGTGCATCTGTATTGTATACTGTTTCACTTTTGTTAAAATTGTATTACTTTGGGGGCTCGGGGATTACTGTCACCCCTGGCTCCAGATCTCAAACCTGGGTTCACAACTTTCATAGTCTGAGCCTCAACAGCCTGAGCCACAGAGAGGACCCTATACTATGCTGATGGAAAGGAAATAATCTTAAAAGAATACTAAACTAGTTATAGAATAAAATTTCACTTATCTAAAAAAAATAACGTGTACACATGGGCAAGACCCCAAAGAGCCACAAAAACAATTTGATGTTTTTAGGGTAATAATATCCAGAGACATTGACAGCCTGAGCCCTGAAGTCAGACTAACCTATTAGGAGCTATTGACTGTGATGCAGCATTTCTTCCACCTTTACTTTTCTCCTCTATAAAATGAGGATAAAGTAGAAGTCTTTTCAAAGGAGTGTTCGAAGGATTATAGAGGCAAACACGTATTAGTTGCTTAACACAGGTTTTGGACTGTGTGATCACTAAGAGATGATAGTTGGTGTTGAAGAAAGAATCAAGAAAAAGGGGGATGGGGTAGAGAAGAGAAAGCGAAGAGCTCTTTTGTTCAGTCTAAATGCCTAAATCTTGGAAGAAGTGCCATCGACACAGCCTCCCAAGTGGAGTATCTTCTGGGCACGCTGTCCTCTTAGTGACCATCCACTTAAAGGGACTTTGTCAAGGTTGGCAGGCTCAATTTAATATACATTAAAAAGAACTTCGCTTGTTTCCTCTGTTCCAAAAAGGCTGTCAGTGCTTGAGAGAGGGTCAGCCTCACTGCAAGGTTAAGAGACTTGCTCAAGGAAAACACTCCCATGGTCCAGTGCCTCTCTAATCATTCCATTTTGTTTTTACAGAGTCCAAGTTCTCACTTGGAAAATGCTCTTGGCCACACAGTCACATCATTGAAAGCCGGGATCCTGCCAGGTGAAAGTTATTCTCTGGGCATAATTAGGCTCTTCCAGGGACTGTGCAGGCTTCCCTCCCACCAGGTCCGTGCTGTCAGGCTGCCTTCTATATACTCAGATCAGACATTCAAGCCCCAAGGAGCACCCACCTCTGTGAATTCTGCTGTACTTCTATAAAGCAGACCACAGGGCAGACCAAGAGAGTCTGGTACAGCAGGAAAACATGGAGAGAGCAAATGTGTTCCAAATACAGTGTGCTGTCAGGATTTAGGAGCCATCCAGCAAACAGCAAGTCTGTATTTCTCTCTAAGCACCACCAAACGGGGCATCAAGCAGCATGGGCAAGTGGAAGAAACTTCTAGGCTTAATCCCAGCTTTCCCCGCAACCAATTCTACAATCTTGGTTTTAAGATCCTCGATCTTTCTAACTCTCCATTTTATCATCTCTCATAGTAGGTTAGTCACGTCCTTTGTTCTTGCATTGATGGTAAAACACACCAAAGTGAGTCTGCAATGGCTAAAAGCTAAGAGTAGCCACCTTCTTCCTGGGTCTTGAAATGGCTCAGGCCCACCCACCTCATGCCAAAGAGAGCTGGCACATCAGAACTAGTTTCTAGCAGCAAGCCCAGGCTCACCTGAACCTCCGCCTGTGGACTGGCTTAGACTTGACACACCACTTACATCTCCCAGGCTCTTCCTGGCTCCAGGCCCCGGATCCTGCACTGCTCCCATCCTGGTTTCCAGACAACTCAATTGATGCCCAACTCCCCACAGTCCTGGAGTTGGGCAGCACCCTGACTCCAAGTTAAAGACATTCTCTGGACCCTCTGCAGATATACAGTGTACAGAGCAGTCAGAGCATTGTAGCAAGGTCCCAGGCCCCAGGTGACAGCCAAGGGCTCATTAGTCTTAGGCTGCTCAGGGCTGTACTTCAAAGTTCTAGGCTCGCCCTCAGTGCTCCTGCCAACTTTAAAGTTCACAGTTACGTCAAGAAGAAAAAGTTTCCTCCCCCCTCCCTAGGGTCACTTTTTTTTCAGGGTGGCAAACTCAATGTCTTACCAATTCCTCATCAATGGTGGGTGAGAATGGGATGGGAAAAAGAAAAATGAAGGGTTTCAGGTGAAAAGAAAATGAGAGGGAAGAAAAGTGGAGGATGAGGGGGCTGGAACATGAACAAAGAAACAGAAGGTAGAGAGGGGATAAGGAAGGACAGAGGAGTAGATGAGCATTTTCACATTACTTGGTAATTTTGTGCTGTTGATTCTGGGGTTGTGACATAACACTGGGACATAGGCAGAACCCCTGGCTTCAGCTCAGACCTGAGATCTGATCCTGTGGGGTCACTTACTCATTCAAGTCTCAGTCCTCTGAACCTTGCTGCTTTCATAGTAACACCACCTGCAGTGCAGGACTGTTTTGAAGACTGGAGGTAACATGAAAAGCAGGGGTGCACAGGAGTGCTCAGCAAGTGGTCACGACTGAGGGTTGGTAGCTCTCAAGACCAGCCTGCTGTGTTGATTATAGTGCAGGGTGGTTTCCTGGCCGCAAGATGATGCTTTTTATTCACTGCAACTGAGGAGCAGCAGGCGTTTGGAGGTCCTGCTCACTCTTGTGCCTTTGGCTAGCAGGCTCTGCCCTCCAACCAACTTTCTCCTTTACTTGACCTCTTTTCATTACTTTTGTTGCAGTTTCTCATGGGAGAGGGATATATATTTTAAAAAATCATGCAGGCTTCTGAATTAGCACTTGAAAGCTGTTGTAAATTCAGGAGCCAAATCATCAGAGGAAGTGTCTCCATCTCTGAGGATGAGATTTTACAGCATCCACCACTCTTTAAAGGGGTACACACCAATCTGCTTGAGAGGGGTGTCTGGGCCTCAAGACCAGGTGCACACCCACTGGTAGATGTCACATCAATAGCTCCAAGTCCACATTGTTCACCCCCATCCTCCAAGGAGCCTTTCAAACTCCTGGCTCCTGTGTGCAATTAACTACATTAGATCGACTGCTATAATTGAGTTCAGTTCAATTTCTCACTTCATACTCAGAAAATTATGTGTAAGGAAAGATTCACATGCCTTTCTAATCAGCCAGAGTTGACAGGAGGGAAAAAAAAAAAAGAAAACTTCTGATCACTCAACCATTAAACAAACGCTGGCGACAGTGCAGTCTAATTACTAGGTTTCTCTGGGTTTCTGTTATTTTAAAAACCAACCCTCTGAGTTGATAGGCCTCCAGACAGTACATACAGGGATCAACAGCTTCTCCCTCTGCCTGCTCTGCTTCTGCACAGGCTGCATGGGGACAGTCTTAAAAGAGATGGCTCTGGGTAGGCAGCATGACTGATACATTGGCCAAAAACCCTCAACATGTTTTGTGAGCATTTGATCTCCATTGGCTCCCTCCTCCTTAGCCCCTCTTCTGATGGCAAGCATTTAAGCTGCAGCATTCTTGCCAAAAAGTGGAAATATCCCAAATGTCCATCAACAAATGAGTGGATAAATTATGGTATATCCAAACCATTAGTAAGATTCAGACATCAAAAGGAATGAAGTTCTGATACATGTTAAAACATGGATAAATCTTGGAAACAGTATGTGAAGTGAAATAAGCCAAAAGCTGAAAAAAAAAAAAAGAAAGATATTGTATGTTTCCATTTATATCTAGAAGAGGTAGAGCTCAAAGATATATTAGCAGTTACTAGGGGCTGGGGATGGGGCAGGGAAAATGGGGAATTATTGTTTAATGGGCAGAGTTTCTTTTTTTAGTGATGAAAAATTTTGGAACTAGATGATAAGAGCTATATAACTAAATGGAATCAATGCCACTGAATTAAACACTTAAAACAAGTTAAAATGTCACACTTTATATGTATTTTATATGTATTTATATAATCTTTTTTGAAAGGCTATAGAGAAAGAAACTGAAGCTCATTTAAACCTCTTTGTCAATTAGGATTCCACTGGATGCAAATGACAATGATAACAAAAAAGGACTTATGCAAAGGGGCTACTTGCCTCTCACTTACACTGAGCGGCCCAGGGGTAGGGCTACGTGATCAGTGGTAAAGGGTCAGTGATTACAAGTTATTTTGTCTTTTGAATGCTCCATTTATTCACACCTCACTCATTCACACACCACACGACATACAGTCACAAGTGAAACGTGTGATGTGGTAACCAGCGGTGGTAAGGCACACTTCCAAATATGCCACGAGCAGGACTAAGCAAGCTCACTCATCAGTCCAGGGTCTGATCTCAGAGAGGCAGGGTAATGAGCTGGGAGCGCGCAACTCGGTGGAAAGTCTCCTGTGCTGAGTCAGCAAAAGTTCCCGAAGATGCCAACATACGTGGCTCGTGTGTGTACCATGTAGAAATCTGTGCAACTGACTTTGTGCACCCTGCTGCAGCTTTCCTGGTCACTTTTCAGTTAGCTTTAGCTAGTCTACGGATGGCAGATGCGTGGGAATCAGTAGCCAAAAGTAGTGTAGGGCTCTGATCAGGTGCCGAGGTGACTCAGCAATAGCTCTCAACTCCTCCATTCCACTGCCACCAGGCTTTTGTTAGCCTGAATACTTTTATTTGTTTTTAATTGTTGTATAGTCACGTTTCACTTTCTGGTTCCAATGTTCACTACAGACTAGATTCGAGGCTGCTCCCTGCTCCATTTATATCTAGAAGAGGTAGAGCTCAAAGATATATTAGCAGTTACTAGGGGCTGGGGATGTGCTAGGCCATGGCAACAGAGCTCCTAGGACCTTTGACTTCCAGCAGTTTGGTCACTGCAAAATTCCAAGAGAAGTTTGGATCAAGGGAGTAGAGAGAGGTTAGGGTATTTATTTCCCTGGTTCCTTCTCTGCAGGGTCACCCTAAAATGGCTGTGTCCCCTAATCCAAGGTCATTGGTTCTCCCAAAGTGGCCCTCTCTGCATGACCTTCTCCTAAGAGGTGGTGGTAAATACTCTTAGAGTCCCTTCAAGCAGAGAAGTGATAAAGCTCCACATTGCTGGCCCCCTGTCACTTTGGTAGCTGCTCGAGGTGGGTCAGCACCCACTGTCCGCAGTGAATGTCTGTTTACTAAACATCCTTTATCTGATATGGTCCAAGTGAGTCATCTCTTTCCTGTGGGACCCTGAGTCTCCATCTCTCAGGTCAGCTTTTGCTGAGCTGGGTTTAGGCTTAGTTTCAGCTGAGCAGTAACAGCTACAGCTGTTTTCTTAGTTTCAGGATCCAGATGAAAAACAGATTCTCATTCCCACAGTGTGACCAAAATTCACTTTTAACCTCAGTAGTTTTAAGTGCCTTCCCTGAAGTCAGAAAAAGATGAGCTGACTGGCTTAAATTCATGCTCCACCCCAGAGGGACAGTGTGGGAGAAAGCAGATCCCAGGGGATAGTCTAGGGACCATGCCTGTGATATTGATTTATAATTTTTTTTAATAATTAAAATAGATACACATGTATACATACACATGTGTGTCTGTGTGTGTGTGTGTGTGTGTGTGTGTGTGTGTGTGTATGGTCTTCCCTTCAAGTTCCTGGCATAGAACTCCTAAAAACCAAGAAATTCCCTAATGACAAGCTCAATCTTTTGTTATGCCAATAAGGTTACTATAAAGATAAGGTGGGAAGCTTAGAGGCCTGGTTGCCTAGAGAACCAAACAAGTGATTAGTGATTGGATGCTTTGACATTCCAGCCCCACCTCTTTACCTGGGAGAGACAGGTGGGAGACTGAGTGAGGCTGAGTTAACTGTTAAATCACCAATGACAGTTGATTTAATCAATAATGTCTATGTAATGAAACAGCCATAAAAACCTGAAAGGATTGGGTTGGAGCTTGACCAGCTGGGTAAACACATGGCGATCTGGGACAGAGGTATATTCCAAGAGTATGTGGGGAAGTTCATGCTCTTTTTCCCATGCTTGCCCTCTGTGTCTCTGCCATCTAAGTGTTTCTGAGTTATAGTCTTTTAAACCAGTAAAGCTAGGAAACTACTTATGAATTCTGTGAATCATTCTAGCAAATGAATCAAGTCCAAGGAGAAGGTTGTTGAACCTTCTGATCTATAACCATTTAATCAGAAGCACAGGTAACAGACTGGTTTGAACTGGAGTCTGAAGTGAAGGGCCTTCTGTGGGGCTGAGTTCTTTGTCTGTGGAATCTGATGTCATCTCCAGGAGATAGTGTCAGAATTGAGCTGAATTGTAAACTATCCAGTGGTCTGGAAAATTGCTTGGCGATATAAGGGGAAAAACTCCCATATTAAAATTGGGTACGACTATTAGTTATCAGAAAGAGTAAATGTAGGTATTTGACAAAATCCAAGGTGTTATCACCTTTCTACAGTCTCACAGCTGATAAGGATTCACACCTGTTTGCCTGACTCCAGACCCAAGCTTTTTCCCAGTGTCTATACCATTTCCTTGGCTGCTTTCTGTCAGGAAGTTCTGCTCAGGACAGAGGTTCATGTAAAGTGAAAGCCATCATAGGCACCACATCAAAGAGAAGGGGCATCCCATGCTGGGGAACAGGAAGAGGATGAAAGAAGCACACTCCTCCTGGTCATCCAAGCTTGACCAATTCTACTGTCTTTTACTTCCCAAGATTTGGCAAAGCACAGAAGACAGGAGATTCTGGATCTAAGGACCAGTCCAGGAAGAAACAATTACGGCAACAACATGGGGAGAAAGTCAGGTTTGGCAGACAAAACGTAACCTCTGGAAGCCAGGTGAACAATTAACTGGCTTTCGGGGAAGAACATGGAAGTAACCGGGGACAAGTATGCCTCTGGAACCAACCTCAAGAAAGCCATCAGAGCATGAGTCAGCCCCAAAGAGAATAATTTTCTTGGAAAGCTAAGCTTGGAAAAAACTCCCCAAATAGTTACAATATGCATTTTTGTTTTTATTTTGGCATTCAGCAGGAACAATTAGAGATCTTTCAGAAAATACTTACTGAGTGCATTGGGCTAAGCACTAAACATTCAATGACAACCAAAATGGAGTCATGCATTGAAGGGAGGCATTTAATGCTGTGATGCAGTGAGCACAGGGAACTGTGGAATCACTGGAGGACCTCCCAACCATCTGCAGTTAGAGGAAGTTAGGGGAAGAAAGACCGTGAAGGCTTTCCAGATGAAGCAGCCCCTGAGGTGAGTACTGGAGTGATTGATAGACTGAGGAAGAGCAGAAAGACTTCAGGGTTCTGAGACCTGGATTCCAATCTCACTCCTGTCACCAAGTCATTTTGGACCCTTATCAAAATATATAATATCCGAACCCCATCAGTAAAGGGCCACCCCTTTCAAAGTCATTCTTTGAGTACTGCTGTCAGCACTGTGGAATGAATAAACATTGTTAACCATGTGTGAGTGAATAAACAAACCTTGGTCCTTGGCTTGCTGAGTGAAAATAATTCAGAAACACCAGGCGGAAAAAGAATGTTCAGTAAGAATTTAACAGGTGACAGGACAGTGCATTTGGAAGAGGTTCCAAAAGGGCAGCCTAGGTGCTCCAGAGGAAAGGAGTTTAAAGGTAGGCAGGCCTTGCTTTGAGGCAAGTTTATGCCCACTTTTCTTATCTCAGGGATTTATCTGGCTGGGCTGCTGGTTCAAGGTGCCCTCTGGATGTCTTCTGAATGTTTCTTGGCCATTTCAAAGTTCTCTATTCTCAAAAATCTCCTTTTGCATTCCTCAACCCCTGTAGCTTCTTTCTGCCTCTTGTCTGCAGGCAGGGCTCCCACCATGTTTTACTCATGCATGTCTCTTATCTGCTTAACTTATCTACTTATCTACTCTTAGCTACCTAACTGCCTGTCCTAAAGCTGTCACCTCCAAATGGAATGTTTCTTCCTCAAGGTCATATAGCATCCTGTGTGGTATATCATGGTACAATTCATCCATTTATTAAATAGACATTTTCTATGTGAAGATTGTACCAATGATGATGAAGAAAATCCTCGCTGTGTTTCCTCCTCTGTGCGGGTGGTCCCAGAGCCCACCTACTGGACTGTCAGAGAAGCTGGAGTTAAGAGCATATTATGAGAATTCCCAATGCCTAACACAAAAGACTATTTGGGATAAACGTGTGAATAAGTGAATGAATGAATGAGCTGGATAATCCTTCAGATTCCTCCCATCTATGAAACTCCACAAAATCCTTGAGGTAAATGAAGCACAATTGGGGCATTTGAGGGAACAGGGAATCCGAAGAGTTGGGAATATCTTAACAAAGATTATTCTGTAGCTTTCAGAGTATTACCTCTGACACCATCTTTCTTTGGTCTCTAAATATAGAACTTTTCTGGCTTGGTTGATGATAGAGTCCAGAGTTTACTGTCTTTAAACCAACCTTACAGCTCTACGTTCAACACACTCAAGATTTTGGGGGGAGAAAACATCTCTTCGATTCTCTTCATTGTAGCCCCCCTCTTTAATAATAAAAGATGTACATACTTATTATAAAAAATTGAAAAATTCAAGCATATTTTATCCCATCCAAGAGTCAACCATTGTTGGCATATTCTTCCCAATATATTTCTTAGGCATTGTTTATCTTTACATCTTACTGGTTAATTCTTGTCTAAAATTTTTTCTGCTTGATTTTACCTAATATTACGTCATAAGAATTACCCACACAGTGAAAATGACTTCCTAAAAATAATTTTAAGTTGCTATAGAATGTTTCATCCAATATCAGTGAGTCATAATTCACATAATCAATCCCAGATCAGACATTTAGATTATCTCCAATATTCATTATTATAACAAGCAACTCTGTGATAAACATACTTGTGCAAAAGGTTTTATTTTCATTTATAATCAGGTCCTAAGACCAGATTTGAGGAAGAGGAATTACTCAGTCAAATGGCATAAAGAGTTTTCAAACCCTTGCTATTTAAGGCCAAGTTGTTTGCTAAGTGGTATTGTCCTGGTATGGACTCACCAACACAGAATGAGGGGATAGTCTCTCTGCATTGATCATGTTGTATTTATGTGCTCTCTCCCTCTCTTAACTTCACCAATTCACCCTGTGTTCCCTTTCTCTTCATCTATACCTATCCTCCAGGTCTGAGAGACCTAGGGAAGGGGTGGGAGGGGATTGGATTGACTGCTTTTAGATCCTTCTTCTACCCCTCTGGGAAAGGAAGCCCTCTCAGGCCCTGGAATTGTAATTAACCTAACAGCAGGAATCTGATATCCCTGAAGTGAATCACTGCTCTGAGCTGTGTGCCAGGCCCCAGAATTTAAAAAGAAAGAAACTATACAGGTGATTTACAGTAGATAGATTTGATCATGCCTACAAGAAATGGTCTGGCACAATGAAGGATGGTCTTAACCTTCAGGACAGGGAGAGAACATGACTTCCTATTAGTTCAGGAGCAGGGTCTGAAAGATCCCTGTTAGATATATAGGAAGATTTTTAAATGGTCTTCCAAGGAGCCTGCACCAGGTGCAAACACCTGCCTCCCCGCCTCCTTAACACATGGCAGGTCAAGTCCAAGGAGAAGCCTGCATAGCTAAGAACCAGGAGAGACCAGCTTATGTCTAGTTCACACAAACATCTATGATCAGATGGACTGAAGTCCAGGAATCTCAATCAAGAAAAGCAGAGCTTATAAGGAAGGCAGAAAGAGCTGGAATCATGAACTAGTAGAAAAGACACCGGGTTACAAATGCAGAAAGGGCTTGAGGAAGGAAAGTTACCAGGCATTCAATGATGATGGCAAAGTGAGAACCAGAGTCCCTGAGTCTCATCTGTCACTATTTCTGCCATAAAATTTTGCTTACGTTTTGTTCAGAGGGTCAGTTGATTGTGTTTCTGTGGAAATACAGCTGTAATTAATGCCAAGTTGTCTGGAAAGAACAGTTCCCAAGAGAAGCCACATCCCCCAATAGGTTAGACCATCACTTCCCTGTGCCAAGATACTTGGTCCAGCAGAGGTGCAATCATGCTTGCACATGATTTTTTTCTGAAAGCAGTATCCCTGGAGCTCCACAGTCTGGTGGCCCTCTTCTGCCTCCAGGGCCCTCATCCCCAAATCACACCCATGCTTCTGAGTGAAATGTGTTCCCAGCTAGCTAGACCAGGCACAACTGGCCTGGTCACATGTTCCTTCTAAAGAGCTTGTTGGGAAAGCAACATCTGCTCAGTGAAAGTTGCCACAAAGCCTGGCAGACCCATACAGGACTAGCACAACTATCAGTGCCTGTGCTTGACAGCTTTGGGCACCTATTTCTAGCCTTTGTTTCTGCTTCTTTAAATTGGTGAGGACCCCACGTTTTCAGTGTTTCTCAGGAGGCTTTCTTGGGATCAACTTAGAAAATGTGTGTGAAAGCTCTTTGTAAAGCCCACAAAATTCTCTTTCCCAAATGGAAGTCAGACAAGTTATCTGAGTAAGAAGGTACTAGGCACAGTGGGAAAACAGTAGCATTCAAGGTACATGCGTTGCGCCCCTCTCTTCCCTGAATTAAAGATCTGGGGATCTTCCTGAGTCATCTGTGACAGCTGATCCCTTAGAGAAGTGGATTTCAACTGTTTTTTCAATCACAAAATCATCGTTCATTAATATTCAATGGGACACCCCACCCTCCGCAACACACGCACATGCACACACTGTGAAATGGATAGTACTAATATTGCTTTCATTCAACCAGGGCAAGATAGGGGTAGGTGGGACACAGCTATGTATTTATTTTTAACTCAGGTGCCAACTCACGAAAACTGAAATGTTTGTCCATTTATCTGTAAGATGTTTACCAACACTTCTAAATAGTTAGGCTCTGGTTGGTTTAAATATTCCTCCAGTCCCTAGGGGACTGGGGAAGAGTACGCTAGTTGGATACCTTCACTTAAAATAAAGTAAGACTCCTTTGGTAGCCTGTCAAGTCTCCTTTTATATTTTTTAACCAATGACTGCATTATCATTCATTCATGATGATCTAATCATTTGAGAGCATCTAATTAGAAGAACTCTTTTAAGAGTAGCCAAGTTCCCACCAACGGGAAAGTCAAGTTATAGAGGAAGAGCTCAGTGTTTGAACTTCTACTAATCTAGTTCCAGACTTGTCTTGCTTCCTATTGTCTGGATAGTCCTATAATAATCTCTTAATTGCTCCAGCCTCAGTTTCCTCGGTTACAAAATGGGGTTAATGATGCCTGCCTCCCAGGGCTGCATGTTATGAAAGGCAGTCATACCATCTAACTATATCTCAGGGAACATTCTTAGAAAGTATCCCAAATGATTGTTTGTGTTAATGTCTGTCTGCTCACCAGTTAACTACAGGAGGAAAGGGACAAGATTTAGTTTCCCATCATCATATTCCTAAAACCTAGCAACACTCTGGCATGCAGTAGGTTGCATATATAGAGAAGGAATGAGTGAAGGAATTGTAATGATCTGGACCCCTTGTTAAGTGGTGGCATCCAATGACAAATCCTCATCTACTTTGTATCATAATTAATTTCCATACAGATGAGACCAAAACCTCCCAGAAGTAAATGATCCTACTTCATATAGTTAGTTAACAGGCTGAACCTGCACTTAAGAACCCAGGTGTCTCTATG